>WYDI02028941.1:0-22125 GCA_009867235.2 Psittacus erithacus
AGAAACGGGCAAGGCAGAGGTAACCCCATCTGGGCTGCTGCACTGTTTTGTTTTTTGTTTTACCTTATTTACGGGCCTGTTTTTCCCTCAACCGGGGGGGGTTGCTTTTTTTCGATTCCCCCCCCCACCCCCGGGGGGGGGGGGGGGGGGGCACCGGGTACCCCCCGGTCCCCGCCAGCACCGAGAGGCGGCCCCTGCGCACCCCCCGGCACGGCCCCGCCTCCGCAGCATCGCCCGCGGGTGGGGAGCTGCAGGGGCCTGAGAACCCCCGGGGCTGCTCCCCCATCGCCCCCCCCGCAGACCCCACATGTCGGGTGCCCAGGTCGGGAGTAGCACATCAGGACAAAGCCGCTTCCATCCCCTTTCCCCCCTGTGGCCCCCAGGGAGCGCGCCGGGGATGCCATGGGCTCCACGGCAGCGGTGTCCATCCAGAGGGCAGCCCTGGCCTGGGGTGGGTGATGGCGTTGCTGGGTGCCCATCAGCCCGCTCGCTAATTGTGCTGCAATTAGTTGTAGCGTTATCTATCGCTGCTGGTGCCATAAAGTGGCTGTGATCCTCATTAGGAGCCCATAACCGAGCGTCGTAAAACATGGCCAGGCTATGAGCCAGGGTTGGAGTGGCCCTAATCCGACCCATAAACACTTTACCTTCACTTTCCCCATGCTGCTGCCTGCACCGGGGTGGGCAGACCCCACTATGCCCAGGCCCCGCTGCCCACTGGCTCATACCTGGGCACTGGAGGAGCATGGCCTTAGGCCCTTGGAACCAGCACAGTCCCCAGGCACATCTTCCCATGATGCTGCCAGCATCATGGCTTCCTCATGCTTCCTCATGCTGCTGCCAGCAAGAGGGAACTGAGGGTGCCCACAGTACATGGGCCAGATCTGGCTCCAGAGCCGCTCTCCCTTGCTGCCATCACGCTCTGCTTCACCATCTTCCTGCTTTCCAGCAAAACCTGCTGGGGCCATGGTGGGTCTCACACACAGCCTTGCCCATGCTCAGCATGGATTCTGAGGTTGTGTGAGCAGGGTGTAGGTATCACTGTCACCCCTCACTCCACACAGCCATGCCAAGAGGGCCAGGGCCCAGCCTTGTCCAGGTGAAACCAGCAACTTCCACCACGACGCGGTGTCACTGCAAGGCCTGATTGGTACTATAATATCCCACAGCACCATACACCCCATGCTGCTGGTCCCCACTCCGTGGTGCTGTCCCCCCCATGGTGCAGGGGCACCCGGAGCAGCCCGGGGCCGGCAGCCCCCAGCAGCTGTTCATTCCTGCTGGCGTGTGAAGCGACGAGAACATCAATTTCACGGCGCAGCGGCCGCCCCTGCAGAGCTGCAGCGTGCCGGAAGCACACAAAAATGTTGGGCTCAGCTCAACTCGAACCGAAACCAAATTAAAACCAGAGAGAAGGGGTTTGTTCCCAGCACTGGGAATGCCGGGGGAGAGCTGGGACCCAGGGGACCCTGTGGGAGCCACAGTGTAGGATGGGCATGGGGAGAACCCTCATACCCCAGCGGTGGGTACGATGCTGGGTGCGGCAGGGCACGGGAACCGCTGCTGGTGCCTCATCCTGTGTCACAGCAAGGGCCAGGGTGATGCTGGTGCAGGCTGGGCCATGGCAGGGCTGCGCCGTGGGCTGCTGGAAACCGGTTGCTTCCCTGCCGTGGGGCAGTGCAAGGCCGGGCTTTGCCTGCCTGGCTTGATTTATAACAGCAACTGACGGCAAACAAAAAGCCCTTCATGGCAGCGGAGCTCCACCGCCTGCCACCCGCTGCCGGCAGCACTGCCACGGCCTCCACCACGCCAGCAGCTCAACAAGGGGGGATTGTGCCAGCGCTGGCACCCCTGCCGTGGTGCACCCCTGCCACAGCACCCTCCTTTGCTGCCCCTGCTCCCCCAGCCCTGCAGGCTGCTTCCGTCAGCTGTGGTACCACACGGGACATCTGTCCCCACAGTCACTGAGCCACAGAAGGCGGGAGCATCTCCCACAGACGGCGCAGCAAGTGGAGCGGTTCTGTGCAGATGGGGCCGGGACTTGCTCTGCCCCAAGTCCCACCGAGGAGAGGTGACCCCATGGCGAGATCCTCACCTCGCTTACACGGCTAGGGCCCCGCAGCAGCGAGCACGCACGAGGGGCTGGGCGCCGGCACGCTGGGGCTCCATCCTCCCGCCCCTGCCCCTTCCCCCAGGCAGTAAATCATCCCCGCTCCCCTCATGAAAGGGCCGTGTATGCGCTGCCGGCTCAGGGAGCCTGGCTGGTGCCAACAATATTGCTCTTGGAAGGCAGCCGGGGCTGCGGGAACACAGCCGCCCCTTGTGCCTGGCCCCAGTGCTCGCCGCCACTCCTGCTGCGGTGGCACCTGTGGCACGGTGGCTCCTGGGGGGGCCGGAGCCCGGGGGGCTCTTTCCTCCTGGAAGTTTCTCTTGGCCTCCCCTGAACGGCTGTTGTTTGGGGCTCCCTGTACCCCGTACACGCACAGAGCCCGGGGGCTGAGGCTGAGCACGCTCATGCCACGTGCTGGGGAGATGCGAACCCCTCGGCACTGAGGGGTCAGGCCAGCCCCAGAGCACATGGCTGCATCCAGCCCTGCTGGCCTTGGCACATGGTGGCTTTTGGTCCTGGCCACAACCCACTGTCCTCATATCAGCAGGGACATGCTGAAGCAGGCAGGGGCCAAGCCTGAGGGGCAGGCAGGATGCTCTGCAGGGTCCAGGTCCTGCTCTGGAGGTGAGCACCAGGGCCTGGGGCAGTGCTCACTCCCTGGTCTCTCTTGCCTGCCCATCCTTATCTCCTGCAGGGAGAGACTGATGGAGCAGCCCGGCCCGGTTAAGGTTTAACTAGCCAGAACTTGGCAAACATGAACGTGCAGCTTCCTCTGGGGTGCCAAGAACGTGGGGCCCGGTGCAGGGGCTGCCGGACAGGGACACCAGGGACCCTGGGCTCTGGCCAAGCCCCCAGCACAGCACAGGAGCACTCACAGATTTGGGCACTGAGGGGTGTGCTGAGAGCACATGGGCTGGGGCTGGCCTGGCAGTGCCATGCCTCATCCCTGCTACAGCCCTGCTGCCCCTGCCCATCTTGGTAGTGCTGGGAAGCACTGGGGCTGCAGCTGGCGCAGGGTGCCATGAAGCCAGGACAGGCACTGTTCCCCTTGGGGATGTAGCACATTCGATGCCCTGGGCTGAGCACCATGGTGCCCATCCAGGGGCTGAGCAAGCAGGAGGTTTGCCAGCCAGCCCTATCCCTCTTGTGGCACTGGGGCTCTTCCCCGGAGTGATGCGGCAGTGGCAGAGGGCTGCGATGCAGGAACGGGGCCACCCCGCTGCTTCCAGCCCCTAATCACAAGCAGGCTCTGGGCCCTGCCTGCACATCTGCACCTGATTTACTCGCTGGAGCCAGCGGGGCCAGAGGGATGGCAGCTGCCGGGGCTGAGGTGGGACCCAGGGGAGCAGCGGCTCCTCGGCCAGGCAGGCTCCATGGAGCTGGCTGCGGCACGGGCAGGGGACGGCAGCGCTTCCATGGGGACGTGGCTGGTGGGTGGCTCCGTGCCCTGCACGGTGCCTGCCAGCCTAGAGGCGCTGGGGCTCGGCCCGGTGCAGGCAGCCAGAGCCCCAGCCTGGCAAAGTGCTGCTTGCAGAGGCCCTGGCGGGGAGGAGCAGGACTGGGCAGCCCTGGCCGCAGCCAGGCAGGGCACGGGGCTGACAGCTCACCAGCGCTGGGGCACAGCCTGGGGACAAAGGCCACGCTCCATCCTCAGCCTCTCCCAACATGTGGGATGGCTCTGGTCCCACAGCAAGGCTCCCGTTCCTGTCCCATCCATTCCTGGGGGTGTCCATGGGTGCTGGGGTCCCTTCAAGAGCCATCCAGCAGCAGGATGGGCAGCCATCAGAGTGGGGACACCAGTGACTTTGGCACACACCTGGGCTGTGTGCTTGGAGCAGAGGGATGGGGCTGGCATGGACCCACCATGGGCATTGCAGCCACCAGCATGCCTGGCAAGGGCTCCTGGTTGTGGCTGCCCTAGCACAGGGGCTTACCAGCCACCCTGCTGCTGGTGAAGGGGACATGCCAAGGGTACAGGCAGCACCACAAGCACCAACAGCACTTGTCCCAGTGAGAGCCTGCACACATGGAAGGGCTGGGAGGTGCCAGACACATCACAGCCCTGCAGCGAGGAGGGGAAGGGGTCAGCGAGGGACAGGCTGGCAGCAGCTGGCTCACTGCCCCGGCAGAGCTGTGTGCCACTGGAGGCAGACACAGCCTGTCCCTCCCTACTCACACAGCCGATGGCAGTGCCGCCCTCGGTGCCAGCACAAGGCCCTGTGCTGCTCCTGGGGACACTGGTCCCATCCACTCTTGCCTCCCAAGCCTGCCCCATCAAACAAGCTGCCCTTGAACAAGACAGCAGCAGAGCATTGTGTGTTTGCCATCACACTGCTCTGGCAGCACAAAACAGCCCGGCATCAGTCATGGATGTTTTCAACACAAGCTGCACAACAGCTTGCACAAGTGCCAGCCCAGCCCAGACTGTCCTGTCTTCCCTTTGGTGACTGCGGTGTGCCCAAGGCTTCATGACTTGCCAGAGCAGCACAGAGGAAGGCACTTACTGCCTGGGTCTGGACCTCAGGCTGCCACAGATGACAGCAGGGCCTGGAGGGCAGATGGGAACACAAGCTTCCCACCCCTCCCAAATATTTTAAAGGTGTCTGCATCCTGTTCTTTGCTTTGAAGTATGGCAAAATCCCAGGAAGGGCTCTAGCAGAGAGACAGCACCCAAAAGTAGTAATAAACACTCTATTTGGAGAGCTTCACCTTAGGGAAACAGCAGATACATAAACACTGTGTACAGGGGAAGGCAAAGCTGTCAGTACACAGACAGGAGTGACACACCGGACTGGGCAGTGCTGGAAATGGGTCCCTCTTGGTGTCGATGCACAGTACATCTAGTGGGCACCTGCCCTGGTACAGCAGGATGAGAGTGAGGCAGCAAAGATCCGAGTTGGAGGCCATCCAGGGCTATCAGGCACGCAGTTTCCTTCAGGTCATCACAATTTTCTACTCACTGGTCAAGGTTTAAAAGGACTCCCTCTGTAGCAGGAGACTAAGGTCACACCTCAGCAGTGGAGCAAGCCTGGAAAACATTAGGAAGGCGAACCCAGACCAGCAGGAGCCTATCCTAAGGGAAGATGGCAGATTCTGTGCAGGGTAAAGGAAAACAAAGCTCATGCATAGGCTGGAGTGGGGAAGGGAAGGCAGGCACTCCAAGCACTGAGATTAGCAAACAGCTCGCTCTCTCCTTACTTAACCTGACCAGCGGATTTGGGAAGTGCCTCTCCAGTGCGGCTCAGCTGCTCCCCTGGCACACAACCTGCAAGCTGAGGGCCCAGAGGGTCCTCCAGCAGCTGCTGGGGCCAGGCAGGAGGCAGCAGCCTGGCTCAGCCCGCCCTGGCATGCTGCGACATGGGATGCTTGACTCAAAGCACTGGCACTGAACATGAGAGCACCCCAATGCCTGGACTCTTGTGGTGGGCTAGCAGAGAACAGGCAATACCTTAGCTTAAAGCAATGCATCTTAAGAACTCGTCCAAAACACACAGCAGGTCTCAGGTGCTGCCCTTCCTTTTGAGGCCTTTTCTAACAGACCTGGTACATTAGCACCATGAAGAGACCATCAGTCTTAATTTTTTGAATTTCTGAAATACAGAGCACCCCTTTTCTGGGATGTCAGAAATGTGTAAGAACTTTTGAAGAGAGCTGGGCAAATAGTGTCTAATGAGGGACTAACCAAGGCAGGTTTCCAAAGACTGTGGATTTTTAGTCAGCTCGTGGTTTGACTACGTTATACTATAGTTTTCTGCTGCATCTAGTTTCATTCTTTCTCTTTCCTCTTAAAACCCTCCTTCCCTGGAGTATTTTGGTAGCAGTAGGGAAAATGCTGCACTTCCATGCAGACCCTGACAGAATTAAGGGATGAACTCACCCTGCTCTACCTTCCTCTGCTGACTGCATTCAGACCTTGGAGATCTCCACCGCTGCCAAGTTTGGCTGAGTTTAAGTCACAGGGGGTAAAGACACACACCGTGAATGATCACATACACCTGTTTCCATAGGAAACCAGGCTGAAGAGTTACTTCTTTCCATGTGGAAACCCTCAGAGCAGAGGGTTAGGGTGAGCCAGAAGCTCTAACCCTTCTCGCAGCCCTGCGCTCCTACCAGCAGCAATTTACACACTAGAAGTTGTTACTACATGTGAGGCAGACCCAAATAACCCAGCTCCAGAATCAGCGGCTGCAAAAGGCTCTGATGGCAATCAGTGACTCATGAAACCCTGCACACAAACCTGACTGGAGGAGGCACGGAAGGAGATGCCACACTGGTTATTTCCTACTTTAACCTATACAAAGCCAAGCAGCCTGCACAGTGTCCCATCCACGCTGCTCGCTACGGTCTAGAGGAGCTTTCCTCTAGCAAAAGCCACCTCTGAGCACGGGATGCTGCCCTCCAGGTGCAGGAATCCATTATTTGCTCTGGTGAGGGAGGAGGTGGCCACTACCAGCCTGTTGCCAAACCCTCCTTTAACCAGGTACACACTTCCTCTCACACCGCACCCACCTTCACAGGAAGCAATTACACAATGAAAACTACTCTAAGGGAGTGAAGTATTTGCTGTCTAGCAAGTCTCTTCCAGCTGGATTCTTTTCCTGACAGATTCAGTCCCCGCTCTGCTCAACGGGTGCACACAGGAGGGTAGGGCTTTGCTTATCCAGAGGGATAATGAAACCATTGTGGGCTGGCAAAGGATGTGCGTTCTTGGGCCACCAACAACTCCAAGAACAGTGCTGCAACTTGCTCTAGAAGTCTTGGCTGAAATAACTGTAGCCTCCTGGGGCAGTTGACTCTTCCCGGACATACTGCTGGGGCTGGAATGGTCCAACAACCGACACTGCTCCTGGCATCCTGGACATCGAAGGGAGCGAAAGGAAGAGAAGGGAAAAAAAGGAGACAATGTCAGAAGTGCTCTGAAACCTGCCAGCTGCAATCACTGCTCAGCAGGTATGGCTGTCAGCGGAGCAACAGCCTGCTGCAGCCAAGTCAACAACTTGCCAGAAACCGCTTCCAAGTGCATCCTTGCCCTCCGTGCCTGTGTGTAAACAGACACCTTTAGCATGGCAGAATTAGGTACTGCACAGCTTGAGGACTGTTATAGAGCTTCCATTACAAAGCAAGTGTCCTGCTTCTCTTCAGGCTGCAGGAGCTGGCCTGGAGCAGGCCTGAATGGTTGGATCCAGAAACAGTGTTCTGGAAGGCAGTTGTGTGGATGCAGAAACTCAGACAACATTCACGTCCTTAAAGGGAACATTTATGTGTGTGTGTGTGTGTTGGGAACATCCTTTGTGTTATCTATCTAGAATGGGATACTTGCTATTCACTGATCCAGTTGTGCCATTCAAGAGCCAAAACTTGCCTGGGCTGACAGATGGAGCACGTGTCTTCCAATCAAGTACTCCAGAGAGCCAAGGGAGCATGGGGCTCTTATTCCACAGACAGGCAACAAGAGATCCCAGTTTTCCTCCTGTTTTCCCTGGGAAATTTGGCTAGGAGTCTGTCCTTGCTTCAGGTAGGATTTTCCCAATACTACTTTCTTCTACACTTCTCTCTAAGCAATCCAAGCAAATTACTGAGCCTCTTTTAGCAAATGCTTTGAAATTAGAGATCTGAACTTTGACAGTGTCCAGAACAAGTATTTTTTGTATTAATCATCTGGCAGCCTAGTTTTTCTTTTTTTATTAATCATGTATGCAGGGATGCCATTATTTAACTCACCAACTGTGACAGTGAGCTCAGGAATATAGTCTTGGTTCTGACTACATGCCAAATTTTAAGATGAGCAACCCCAAAAGAGATTAGAATGGCAAAAAGATCCCCCCTGAGCCAGGCTTTAATTAAATTGAAGCCTCAGTTGTTACAGAAACCATGTTTAATGGGTGCCAGGTTGGACACGCTCCCTGCAAAGGTCCACACTGTGCTGAGCTATCAAGAACCAAAATCAACTGCAGGGCACTTCTACTTCAGCAGCATCCCAGAGCTGTCTGCAGAGGGAGCTGCCGAAGTTAATCAGCTTCAGGACAAACAGCACAAGCTTGCACAAACCCTGCCGTTCTGATTACAGGTCAGCTGGAAATACGCACTGAAAACTGCATTTTAAGTTATATTTAAGCCACTGATTTGAACAGCAAGGCCGAAAACACTCTTAGACAAGTAGGTTACTTACTGATTCTTGTGTTTGAAGCCACTGATGTGAGCTTGGTACTGCTCTATGGAGTTCAGTACTATGTTACATGTGCTGCAGGGGTACCCCTTCCCAGCTGAAACAGACAGCAGTATTAGCACACACAGCTAGCCAACAACTTGGTGTCTGAGTTAGAAAGAAGTGAAATAATCAATCAACTGATGTGTTAAACAACTGCTAGACAAAGACAAAGAGCAAATCAAGAGCCTGACTAGATGGAGAGGCTGCTGAACCCCACTACCTCACTTCACAGCCAGTCACTATGAGAGAATCCTTAAGCCAGAAATGCTTTCCTGGTCAGAACATGGATTTGTTTATCTATAAAAGCAAAGACACATTTCCTATAAACAGTTCAGAGTATCAGATATAGTAAAAGTCTCAGCATTAGGACACCAACCCTGAAGATACACTGCAACAACATTTACCTCCCAAATTCCCACTCTTCCTGACCTGTACATCTCGTAAACAGAAAACAAGGAAGATAATTTGTAAGCTTGTAGTGTTTCAATAAAAAAAAGCAGCCAGAGGAGATTACACACAATGTCCAGCTCCACAGTGCAGCATTCTGCTAAGCCTTGCTCAGGTGCCAACTGAGAATATTAAGCTCTCTCCTCAAGCAGTTTGGTTACACTCAGAGTATCAGTTAACTGCCAAAAAAAAAGAAGGTTTCCAACAATAGTAGTACCAGACAGATCAATGGTTTTGTGTAACATGACAACTCCAGCTGGAATTAAAGTTCAGGAGGTCACAGATACCAACCAGGCAAGCATGGCAGCACAGCTCAGCACAGGAGTCTGTAACAGGGGAAAAATCCTGGCAGCTGTCCTCAAGACATTACGTGCTCCTGTATTTGGGCTCGCTGGGGAAAGGCTCTTGCCTGTCTTGCAAGGAAAACAGTTCCTTAAGGTGAAAGAGCAGACTCACCCCAGGGATGCAGAGCAGCATAATCACTGAGTGAGAAGCACAGCACATGATGTAGCAGACATTTCCCCACTTGTCTGCTACACCTCAGGAAGGTTGAGACTCTAGTGAGACATCCAGCTCTCAAAACAGAGATGGACTTGGGCAGGAAAGGCTGGAGGAGCTGTTACAGCCCTCATGTCCACTGCCCTGCACGATCAAGTCAGGATCAGTCTGTTGTAAACCTGGCAGACAGCAGCACGCACAAAGCTGTCTAAACTGCCCCCCTGCACCCCAAACAGGCAGTTCCTAAAGGAGATTTAAGCAGCCAAACACCTTGGTGTTGCACCGCAAAGAACACATCTTTACCTGCTGCAAGACAGGTCCCAGGAGAGAGGAGTTTAGGGACAGACATGGCTGATAGGACACAGAGGTGGGCAGAAAGAGCAGAGGAAAACACCTCTGACTGCAGCCCATCACATCCAAGCAGTCCCTGACTCCGAAATGCTCCTGAATGGCCCAAGGTACATGGAGCTGCATCCTCAAGTACTGCGGTTCTGCTGGCACTGGATGGGACACATCCATCAGGCAGGTGAGGACACTGCCCACCTGCTCAGGCTGAAGCTCTGCCACTGTCAGCGCCTGACTCACGCTGACTGGAACCATTCATCAGAGCTCACTAATTAGGTGAAGAGCAGATGGGTACTGCTAGAGAGCGAGCACCTTCCATCTCCCACATGATCACACGAGGTGGGAAGGAATATTACTTGGATAATTGAGCCTCATTTCTCATGAGTGCTACCGGTATCTAAAGGTGGCCTGCAAAGAATTAGAATAATTAATCTTCTGCTTGTGTGGGTTTTTACAACAGAGAACAAAGCCCTCAAAGAAGATTTAAAGATGATTTGTCTGCTTATTATTTACTTCAAGCCTCCAGCAGGTACTAGACTTCTTGGCCCAACAGAAGGCTGCTGGGAGGAACAAGGGAGTTTACTGTTAGCTCCTAATGCTTTTACTGGACTCTAAGGGCCTTCATTGTTTAGAAGTGCTCATAAGCAGCAGATCATAAACCAAATGAGTTTTAACTGTCTGCCTAAAGTTCCTCCTTAATAGCTCTTTTTTATTTTTTTCCCCCACATTCCCGCTTGCTGCAGAGACAGTTGCATTAGTTCATCAGATGAAGTGCCCACACAGAGGCAGAAAAGCATCCAGGGAGAAATCTCTCTGGCTTTCATGTGCTTTGAAGCAGCAGGTGCAATTAAACCTATTTCTTCCACCTTTGGCTAGTCCCCTCCAAAGATGTTTTTTGAAGCATCAAATGCCACTTTTATCTTTCCATTTTGGATGCAGTCACCTAGCTGGAAACAGCACTGGCCAAAATCCCTGCAATATCCGGGCAAAAAATAAAAAGGACACATCCCTGATTAGACAACATTGCAAAATACACTGCAAAGCCTGTCATGAGTAGCTACAACCTAAACCCTCTCCTGCTGCCAGGGGGTTAGAACATCAACCAAATCAATCTTAGGGCATATAATCAAGATCCTCATCATGAGCAATTCTCCCCTGCTCCTTCCACACAGACTCTCATCCAAAGACCTGTCAGACACATACTGCTGCTCTCCAGCTATTCAGTTATTTATTCCCTGCCTGCTGAGAACTCACCCATGAAGGACGATGCCGGTGCATCAGGGGTTCGGCCATAGTGGGCCATCAGCTTGTGTTTGGTTTCTTGCTTTCTGTGCTTCTTGCCTACATAATGCTGTTTTGCCATAAGGGGGTTGTTGAAAGTGGCGTGGCAGAGGCTACAGAACTTGTCTGGGTCACTAATGTCCTTGTTCTCTTCGTTAGAAGACACAGTAGAGGTGGGGAGTGCAGCAGGATGTTTCAGTGCAGGCACTGCTTCTGTAAGGTGAATCCAAACTCCTGGTCAGCCACAGAACTCAGAGGTAAAGAACAGTCACATTATTTCTCTAAAACCCACATAAAAAAAATAGCCCACTACACCTAAAACCCAAACCCAGACAGAGAATGTAAACCATCTAGATAAATTCACATTGCTCCTACTTCTTCCCTTAACACTGCAGAATTGAATGCTGTGTGGTAAGACAAGAGTAGGCCAGGAAAACTTCCAGGGTTAAAAAAACCTCAACAGATCTGGGTATTTCTCTTTAACACAAGCATGGCTATATTCAAGAAACCCTGGATATGAAGGAGCTTCCACCTTCTCTCACCACCACCCAGCTAGAATACAGGTACCAGTCCCTGTGCAGCAAAGAGAAAAATGTTTTGGGAAACACGGTGCAGCTACAGGACTTGATCCTGAACCACGAGGATTTTTGCCCGCGAAATAGCATGAATGGGCCAGGTTTGACTCAGTGAATCCACATGGAGAAGTGGCTATTCTATCTGATGGAGAAACCTGCATCCTCTCATTATGAGGTGACAAAGACCTGAGCAAAGAACCTTCTAAGGATCACAGAGCACCTCTCATGTCGAAATGGAAGGTACACACCAGACTGCTCATGTACATCCTCCCCTTCCTGAAGGGCTCTGCTCATTCCCATGGGCCGCCCTGACCCCATAGTTGGCTTTGCTGTGCAACACAAAGCCCCAGGACAGCTTCTGCCTGGAAGATCCCAGCTCAGAGCTAGTACAAGCTGCTACCTTCAGGTGCACTTAAAGGTTGTGTTCTTCCTCCCTCCTCACCAGTTACAGCACCCCAAGCTCTCGGCTGACTTCCTGCCCTGAACAGCTGGTCTCTACCCCCATCCTTTGGGCTCTTCTGTCTGAGACACAGGCAGCTGCACTGGGTCAGACTCAAGGTCTGCCTGGACTGTCTCACATCACGAGAGCAGCCAGCTGTAGGTGCCGTGGGAAAAACACAAGGTCAGGACAGGCACATATCCATGTTTCCCAGCTACACAGTCCCCAGCTATCTGCAGCTTACAAGTTCTTGAACTCCAGAAGACCCATCTTTGTAGCTATCAGCCCTGATGAATTTGCTGTATCCAAGTGTCACCCATCACTTCAGTCCCTGCAAGCTTTTAGTGAGCACTGTAACCTGTGACAAACATTTCTACACACAGGGATAGGTACAACGCTGCCACAAGCTGCATTTCTCCTCAACAAAGCAACACAAAACAACACACAATGTTCTGCCAATGCCAGCCCACCAAGCAGGCTTCCGAGAGGCCAAGTTTCTGGAAGTGTACTGCTGGCTTACTCTGCTTCACAGTAAAGAGTGCACACATCCTCACAAGAGCTTACACTTGGGGACCAACAAACCTCTTGACTTTTATATGGCTTCAACAGCCCCTCAGTACAATTTGCAGGTGCTGCAGTCATACCTTCCAGTCTGGGGGACTGCTGCTTCATGTTCTTGGCATGAGTCTTGCCCAAGTAATGAGACGTTGCTACCGCTGGCGAGGAGAAGGTCATGTTGCAGATGGGGCAACACTTGTTCCTGTCTTCCCCGTTGCTGCCTTCTTGCTTGCTATCCTGTGCACACAGAACCACGGAGGGGCTGAGGCTGGGAGGGATCTCTGCAGGTCACCTCATCCAACCTTCTTGTGCTAAGAAGAAACACTAAGATTTGGGGGTCTAAATAAACAAGGTAATTGGAGACACCTGTGTTAAGTTAAAGACGTGTGAGAGCAGGATGGATTAAGGATAAGGTTAAGTTTGTGGCTGCTAGAACTGGAACAGGCAGCCTTTTACTCTGCGAGGTGTGAACTGAGCAACACAAACACCGCTATCAGCTGGGTCATCTGCAACACGACTCCGGTGGAACAGGCGGCAGCAGTCATTTCTAAGCCTAACACTATGTGTGAAGGCATCTGCCTTTACTCCCCCTCCCCCGGCCCGCAAATGTTGGGGAGTTAGGGATTAAAGCTGAAGCAACCGTAGAATCTGTTTCCCAAATGAGTCATGGGGCAGAGAGAAGGCCGAGTGGAACGTAGTGCCTTTACTGACCAACAGGCTCCAGCTACCGGCCAAGGAAACCTACGTAAGTATAAACCAGATCGCTCTGGAAGGAGAGTCCCAGTAGACAGTCAACCCAACGCGCTCTCCTGACAGTAAAGGTTAGGCAATGACACTCCTGACAAGCTGTTGCTCCCATTCAGCTCTTCCCTGTCCTTTTGAGCAAGACTATTAATAAAAGGCAACATGTGTTTGTTTAATTGGGGAAGACATACTCACAGAGGTGCTTTACATGGTAAGGGCAGCAGGAACTGCACTGGCTAGGACAAGGCCCAGCAACACACCTACCATCAAGCTCTCCACTTATCACAGTTTCCTCTCCAAGAGTGTTTTCATACTTATAAAATGGTTTGGGTTGGAAAGGACCTCAAATCTCATCCAGTTCCAATGCCCTGCCATGGACAGGGACTCCTTCCTCTAGAGCAGCTTGCTTCAAGCCCTGTCCAGCCTGGCCTTGAACACTGCCAGGGATGGGGCAGCCACAGCTTCTCTGGGCACCCTGTGCCAGCGCCTCAGCACCCTCACAAGGAAGAACTTCTGTCTAAGAGCTCATCTCAATCTACGCTATAGAAGTGCCGAGGCCGTACAACAGCCTCTAACCCAGCAGGTCCCAGGTATTTCAGCTCTACCCCTTCACCTGCTTCGCATCCAGCTTCATCTTCTTCCCGGGGCCGCGCTCCTCCCCGCCGTGGATGGACAGGTACCGCCTCACCTTGTTGGCGTGCTTCTTGCTCTGCGGAAAGCAGACAGAGACCGGCCCGCCCGCTGCTCAGCGCCCCGCGGTGCCCGGCGGCGGCGGACGGCGGCCCCCGCTCCCTACCTGGTAGTGAGCCAGCCTCTGGGACTCGGAGATGAGCAGCGCGCTGCACACCTTGCACTGCGCCTCCGTGAAGATGTGCCCGTTCTCCCGGATCAGGCGCTCCACTGCGGGACACACACGGACACCACACACAGCCAGGGCGTCAGCAGCCCGGGCAGGCCGCACACCTCCAACCCCACCGCCTCGTTCCCCGGCTCCTCACCCGCCTCCTTGCCCACCGGCAGCCCCGCGGCGTCCCCGTTGCTACCCGCCCCGTCCGCCATCGCCACCGCCACCGCCTCCCGCAGATCTCGCGAGAACAGCCCGCTCCCGGCTCTTAGCAACGGCGAGGGCCCTCCCGCGAGACCGTGTAGGGAGGCAGCGGCGGCCATATTGGTTGTGGGCAGGGTAGCGGGGACCGGCGAGTCCCCGCCTGTGCGGGCGAGTCAGCGGAGCAGCCGGTTGCCGCTGTGATGGTGACTTGTGAGGCACCCAGGTTTCGCAGGTAGAAGGCTGAAGGTGCTCCTCCCCACCGCTATGGTCTCCTCCCTGGAAACCGGCGCCTACCGCCCTGTCTGCGGCACCCGGTACCGGGATGAGAAAATGGCGGCACCTCCCGGCGCACCCCTGGACAAGGGCCCGAAGCCCGCAGTCCCCCTCCGCGGTGGGCTCGCCACCTGCCCGCCAGCGGCATGGCTCCGCCCGCTTCACCGCCGCGACGGCCGCGTGATGTAGCGCGAAGCTGCCGTCACCATATTGGGTGAGGGCAATGAGGCCTCCGCCGCCAACTTGAGCTCGGGTGAGGGACCCGCCGACCGGGGCCGGCGCGGTGGGGTGGCCCGGCGAGGGCTGGGCGCCGGCCCGCGGGAGGCCCGGTCCCGGTGAGTACTTGTGCCCTGCGGGGCCTGCCGCTCCGCGCCGGGCCCGCCGGCCCGGGGCTCGCCTGGGGCCCATCCGCCGCGGGGCTCCCGCGGCCGGGCTCTGATCTCCTTTCCACGCCCGGGGCCGTCTCTACCACCAGGGCCGTTCCCCGGCTCCTTCCCCTGGCGCTGCTCCGGATCTAATCCCCCGGGCATGCCCGCTGCCTCCGTCCCGGTGATCGGGGACCGACTTCCAGCGCCAGCCTTTCCCTGGAGAGGACACCCGGTATCGTTCCCCTCGGGGGCTGCTCCCAGTCCTTTGCTCTGGAGAGGTCCCTGGTACTGTGCCACTTCTGGGGACACTCTGAAACCCCTCGTGGGGCTGTACCATGGGGAGGGCTCCCCAAACCCGACCCCCGGCTCTGTCCTGGCCACAGTCCCTGCGGTGTCCCCCAGGCTCGGCCATGTGACCGGCTCCCTGCCTCTCCTGGGGTAGCCCCAGCGGCCTCCTCGTGGCTGACCCCCTGCTTCCGAGCTCCCCCCCCCCATTACGCCTGGGATTTCCCCATGCTTTCTCCCCAGGGTGATGCTTGTTGAGTAGCCCTTGTCACTCTCCCTGCAGAGCCCTCCATGCCCCAAAGCAGCGGGCTGGGGACTTGAGGATCTCAGATGGGTGCTGGGGAGAGGGTTGCTCTCCCCCTGCCACACAGGGCCTGTCCTTGGAGGAAGGAGAGGTGCTGTGTGCGGGACTTGCTTTGGGTGGTGGAGCAGTTTGCATCTCCTGAGAGCTCAGTGGCATTTGCAGATGGTCCTGTGTGGCCTTTGTAGTCCCTGTGTCCGTCCTTGTGAAGACCCAGCTCTACAAGCAGATAAATCCCGTAAACAATTCCTCTCCCCCAGGCGCATTGAGCCTTTATATCCTGCTGGTTGCAGAGCATCAGCTGGGTGCTGCGTGATGGGTCGAGCTGCGGGTCCGGGAGTGATATTTGAATTGAGGCGTGTGGTGTTGACCTGCCTGAGCATGGAGCCTCCTCTTCCTGAGGTGGGGGGAGTTGTTTACAAAGCGACAGCCTGTGTCTCCAACGGCTCAGAAACTCATCCGGGGATGAGAGTCATTCATTTTTGGCTTCATTTTCAAGCATTTTTCAAGCTGTCACAGCTTGGCAGGTCTGTAGCTGCAGTGTCAAGATTTAGAATTATTCTGTCGGTAATTGCTTTCTGATTCATCAAAATGATAGATGAGAGGGGAAAATAACAAATAATCACAAGTTGGGGATCTTCAAGGATATCCCTAAAAATGTGACTGGAGAAGCGTGGCATGTGCGAGTCCCTTGTCAGGAGGTCACCTTTGCTGTCAGCGTTTACAAAGACATTCTGTTAAATTCAGAGTTGGAAAAAACCTGGTTAACTGGAAAATGATTTTGTGAGCAAAGCTGCAAAGGTAGTTTTAGATAATTCAGTCTGGTTTTGCTGAGCCTGAAAGCAGGTGTCATCACCTTGGGTACAAGCAACTCTCCTTTCCCAGAGTGCTAAAAGCAAAATACAGCTTAACTTCCCTACCTGAAGGGGAGGGGGGGTGTGTGTGCTCTGATGCGTATTTTCTTCCCTCAGCTGTACCAGCTTGTCTAATAAAAGCTATTATCTCGCTCTCCTACTCATAGCCTCAGACTAGCGCAGCTACAAGTGATCTCTTGTCTTGTTCCTTTAGTTGCATTTACAGAGACTCTTTGCCACAAGTCCCTTCGTTTTCAGCAGCGTTGTGGGAGTTGTGTGGTTACATCTCTTACATCTCTTTTTTTTTCCTCCCTTCCCTTTAAATGTTGAAGGTAGGTGACTCATCAAAACTCCAGCTGATATTTCTCAGTGATCTCTTATTTAGCACAGTGCATCAAGCAGAAGATGCATCGTGGAGTCAGAGGAGGGCTGGTGATACCAGCATGGATTTTAAAAACAAGGCAGCATGGCAGTTGCTTTTGTTTTGATGGTGAAGAGGTTTCCAGGCTGGCTTTTCAAAACCAGGGTGAGCCTGTGTGGGCTCATGCACCGAAGGAACAGGCCTCACTCCCCATCACTGTGCTAAACCGTCTGTGTAAGTGGTTTCCTTCTGATAAAGGAGCATTCCCCACTGCCACAGACACCCTCTGTGGGGCAGGTCTCAGCAGCTGGGGGTGAGGCTCAGCTCATCTCTGGGCAGAGGGCAGAGAGGCTGTTTGGAGCAAAAGATAAAAAATGGATGAAGTGTAATGAGGATATTCCAACAGGACCCGAGTTGGGCTCAGCTGGAGCAGAACAGCTTTGTTTAGCAGAGCCATTGTTTTTTCAAAAGCAGCACTTGTTTTTATTTCCCTTTCCTAAACAGAGAAACATTTGTGGACTGCAGTGGTCCTTGCAGTCGTTTCTGGTGCTGTGCATGCCATTTGTACAGTGTTCTGTCTTCAGAGGGCTCAGCAAACCTTCAGTGCAGATCGTGACTCACCAGGATAATCATCTTTTGTCTCTAGGCATGTGTGTGCATGTGTTTGCAGAGGAAGGGAGGCTGAGAGGCTACAAGAGCTTCTGGAGGCTGCAGATAGTAGGGAGGGAATGTGAGTATTCCTCTCTCAGCCTCACCTTGCTGCCTCGGACTGTAGGTGGAGCAGTGCACTGCTGTTCCTGGCGCTGATGGGGATTCTGGGCTTCTCTATTAGCTTTTCTACAGGAAGCGGCTGTTCGCAATTTTGTGGTGTTACAGGGAAAGGTTTGGCTCTATATTGGGTAACCTAGGGTCCTTTTTGTATCTTCTCCTACTCTTATTTTAGATCTAAGCAGCACATTTGAGCTATTTCAGTGATCTTGAAGGAAGGCAGAATGATCCTGTGGAAGGACACTGGTCTGGGAACCAGCCAAGTTGACTTACATTTCCAGCTCTGCTATTCTCTGGTGTGTAACACGAGGGGCTTGTTGCTTAGCCACTCTGCACATGTTGAATTCTAGCTTCAACAGAGCTGATCGTGCTCAGCCTGCTTTGCGAGCCTCTTCTACATCACAGTTCAGGAAGCGCCAAATGTTGTTGTCGGGTTGTTTGGCGAACAGCAGACGCAGAAGGGAAAGGGTGGTTTAACTGTGTGTGCTGTCCCGCTGCTCTCCTTCACCGAGATCTCTTCCTGATCCTCTTGTCTGAATCCTTTTGATCGCAGCAGCTAACACTTGCTGTGCATCTCTCTCTAACAGTCTGGGCTGGCAAGGAAAGGAGACACTGAAGTGCTAGCTTGCATTGTGTGGGCACCTGCCCTCAATTGTGCTGCTCGTAGAGCACTCAGGTTTGCACTAATAAGGCTCAGCAGGTTCCTCGCTGCTTGTCAAGTGCCTTCTCTAATACAAATGGTTTGGGCATGTCTGTGCAGAGGACTTCCGGAGCCTGATGCTCATTGAGAAATCCAGGCTGCAACATAAACCTTTTGTTTTGTTTCCAACCTGCCTACTGCCATCGCCTGCATTTTCCCTTTTTGTAGTGCTGATGCAACCTTCCTCTGAGTTGCTGTGCTGACAGCAAAACAGCTTCCTTTGAAGAACATGCCTTTCCCCCTTGTTTTGTTGAATATAAAAGCTGACAAATGGCTCTGCTGTGGTGGCTTCTTGTTCTGGCACATAAATTCCAGCTTGATCTCCAGCCACAGCCTGGTTTGTTCTGCACCAGCATAATGAAGGTGTGGGGCTGAGGAGGGGACGTTTGGGGTTGTGTTGAAGGGCAGCAGATCTGCTGTGAAGCAATGCTTTGGAAGAGTTTGCTGATGAGCTTTAAGAGGAAAGCCTCATTGCTTTGGAGCGAGGGCATTCAGAGTGGCTTCTGTGTTGCTCTTCCCCTGAAACCCCTTTTTAGCAATCAGCTGTAATAAAGAATTCTTAACTAGATGAGTGGTGACTTGTACATGTGGCTCCCAGTAACACTAAATCCACCACGCTTTGTAATAAAGGTTCTGATGCCTGCAGCATTTTGACTAAAAATAGCAAAAAAAAAAGAAAGGATGGCTGTTAGGGGAAATCTAAATCAGAGGGAAACAAATGGCTTTTAATCCTTCCCTCTCTTTTCAGAGTGAAGGATGCCGAGGAGGAAGAAGCCCACTGAGGGCCTGGACTCTCGAGGTCAGGATGGGGAGGAAGAGGAGGAAGATAAGAGAAACTCAGCCAACACCAAGAAGAAGCGCAGCTTTGTGGATGCATTCATTGTTATATCTGACAGTGATGGAGAGGTCAGTGATCACCTTGTGCTGGCCAGAGCCTGTGCTGGGGCCTGCTGTGGCAGGAGAGAGCCTGAGCACCCCACACTGTCTGTGCTGGGGTCAGGCTTTGTGCAGGGGTTATTGTGCCATTCCTTTTCTTACATATGAGGTGAATCAAATCCTGTTTGACTAGGAAAAGAATGGTGTGCTTCGTGAGGGTGAGTTATGAGCCTGGGATTTGATAACCAAATCCTCTCAGAACTGAATTTGAAACGTAATTTCAAAGTAACCTTTCCTCAATCCCTTTACAAATCTTTTTTTCATAATTTTTATTTGATTGATTTCCAGCTAAACCTTAGAAACATGATTCTATATTATGTGCAAATAGATAAGAAAATGATTCAGAACACGGGCTTGTGAGTAGCTTAGGCACAGCTGGTGTCAGGTAAACTGATCCTGAATTACAGAAGCCTGAGTTTTTAACCCACTTCCATAGGGTGTAGAGGTGAATTGTGGTGTGGGAGTGCCTCACTGAGACATAAAGGCTCAGACTGCTGATCCTTCATTGCAAACATCAGCCTTACCGCAGAAGATTGAAATATCTGTGTCTGTCACACTGGCACTGGGTTGAGCGCAGGAACTCCTGCTTGGGGGAAGCCCAGAGCTCGAGAATCTGTCCTCAACTGGCTGAGGTACACGAGAGGAAACTATTAGAATTGGTTTTTTGTGTATGACTGTTGAGGCTCTGCTCTGTCTTGCTGGTGTTTGGGGATCCTAATCTGCTTTTTGCAATTCCACCATTTTCAGAAGCATTTCAGTTCACTCTCAAGCTGCAAATCTTAAATCAACTCCCTTTCGCTCCCACATCTGCAGCGTGCTCCTCTACAATAAAACGATTATCATGTGAGGAGGGGAAAAGCACCAGAAATAAACAGTAAGAAGCTGTAGGGCAAATGATATTGGATGTTTTTTCTTCACATTGTCTGAGTTCTTTCCCATTGGGAAATTCCCTGAAAGAAATGGAACATATGGCAGTAATAGTTCAGTGGGGTTAAACCCTTAGCTCTGCAATATGCTAAGTTAACTTCAGATGTCTGCTGCATCACTGGCCTTTATTGTGAAACCTATAAGGAAAAAAGAAATCAGCAGCTATAAGAGCTGCTGCAGTACATAAAAGATCAGGACCTGTTATTGTCTGCAATTATTCATCTCAATGTGCATGTATCTGAGAAAGGGGAAGCAAACGTCTCTTAAAAGACATCTATAAAAAGGTTAGGTTCCTGACTGTTGTGTAAGTTTGTCTATAAACAATAAATTCTGATGGCATAATCGGTCATATTACAGAAAAGGATATGCTCAGAGAGGCCGTTAAAGAGCCAATTAGGTTCTGTATAAGTGACAACAGTTCAGTCAGTTGAATGAGTGGATTTATTCAGTTTGGTCTCTTTCTGTGAGTCATCAGCTTCCAGATCCGGTGCCACAGTCTCTTGTCGTGTTGTTTTCTGCAAAATCAAACCCAAAAATGTGATTTACTTGGGATCTCAAAAAAATAACTGTCTGGCTTCTGTAACTGTCTCAGCTCTTCAGTGTACATCAAGTTGAATTTCAATTTCAAACCTTGCAACTGTTGTTCTTGCTCTAGTAAGACCTTGTTATGTGTTCAAGAAGAGGTGTGGGAAGCTCAGATCAATAGCAATTTTAGAGAACAATACATTCTCAATTAATCTTGCATCTGTTAGGACATGGTTCCTTATGAATCAAAAGCTACAAGGACAATTTGGGCATCATTGATTCGATGGCTTTCTTCCTTGGCAGTCTCTTGGCAGGTATCTATAGAACAAGTCCCTAGTTCTGCTTCCAGACCAGCAGATCTTGTAGCAGCTGCACCTGGAGGGCCTCCAGCTTCTCACTTTTGATGATCTTTGGCAGACTGCCTCTCCCAGGAATTTTTCAGTCATGCTGGATTATCAAGCTCATCCATGGTTTGGTTTTTTTTTTGCCAAGTTTTCTTTCTTTGCTCATGTCTGTGCTGTGGCATTCGCAGAGCTGCATCAGAAGGAAGTTTTCTGGACGTGGGGCTTTCTGATCTCTGCTATATATAATCCTGGATTTGGGGAATGCTTCTGGGTTTTTTTTGGGAAGGGTCAGACAAAATAAGAACAGTCTCTCTGGCTCTGTGGAAACAAGAGATTACCTTCTCTGCGCAGACTGTGCCTGTGAAAATGCCGACGTGACAAATGAGCTAAGTGGCTCCTGTCTCCCCTGACTGATAAGTCCTGCAGGGAATCAGCTGCCCATGCCAGAATACAGGTGGTCGTTCACAAATAAACAATATTTCAAATAGTGCCCAGCAATGCTCTCTCCAAGCATAGCAATTCCTGGGCTGGCTCTCGAGCCTCCTGTGTGAATTGGGCTGTTTTATAAAGACTTTTGACTTTCAGGATGTTCTGAAGCCATGTATGGAAGATGACTGTCACCCAGCAGAGGTCCAGGAGCTGTGGTAACCACTTTTACCCTAACCCAAATGCTGCTGATCTGCTGCGGGACTCTTTTTCCTTGTGTAGATCCTTTGTGAGCTTTGAGAGTACCTGCCTTCGCTCATGGAGTCTGCATGAAGTCTCACAGGCTCTTTCTGCCAGATTCATCAGCTCTGCCAGCCGTTGGGGAACATATGACAAGACTCCGTAGTGATGGTGCCATCTATTTCTGTATGGTATCCATGGTCCCTCTTCCCTTTGGTGTGGAGCATTCCTTTGCTTGATTATCCCTGTGTTTGGAGATACTCACACTCTGGATAAATAGCAGCATGTGTTGATGTTCCAAATCAGATGTTGGTTTTGGTAGAAAGAGGAAGGTGTGTTTGGACATTGGCTGGAACCTGGCCGCTACCCTGTCCTGTTCTCCATTAACTTCAGCAGAGAACACTTGTGTCAGGACCAGGCATGGCCTGAGGGATACCTTGCTATGGAGATGCTCATGGAATCATAGAATTGTTTGGTTTAGAAGGGACCTTAAAGCTCATCCAGTTCCAACCTCATGCCATGGGCAGGGGCACTTTTCACTAGAACAGGTTACTCCAAGCCCCT
>WYDI02028942.1:0-18066 GCA_009867235.2 Psittacus erithacus
CCATCATTAATAGTGCCATTTTGAAATGCTAAGTAAAATTCCATTTAATTTGGGGGGTTGGAACTACATGATCTTAAGGTCCTTTCCAGCCCTAACTATTCTATGATTCTATGCTCTAAAGTTCCCAAAATTGGAATTATTCCCAAAGGTGAATCCCAATCTCAAGTATTTCATCAGGATACAATTAGCAGTTACAAAGACTCACACCCAACAGAGTAGATACCAGCCCCAACAATGCCTACACCTATGAATTTGTATTACTGCTTACTTGGGTAAAGGGAGAAAACACTCAAGTTCCTCTAACAACTATCTGTCATAAAATTCTGTGCCATGACGTATGTTTCATGTAAACTAAATTCTAAGGATGCAGACAAAGAATGGCAAGAAGATAACATCAGTAAGATAGGTGGCTACAAGCCAACAGCATCTGACATGAACTCTTATCTTTTGAAGCTCTGCCTGGGTTAATAGGAAGTAAGTCTAGGTGAGCTTCTAGGTTAACTAAATTGTGCAAGACACTTGTTTAATTTTAGAAAAGCTGTTCAATGTCATTAAGAAACAGAGATAGTGCCTGTGATGGTGTTCTATATGTACTGCTCTTTGTCCAGAGGTTTTGCAAGGATCAAAGTGTCTGTGAGCAATGGTGGCCAGGAATAAACATTACATCAACACTTGAAATAGAAAAGCTGAAGATTAAAGAGTTGGGCTGGAGGCTGGCAGTGTGCAGGGCTCCCTGTAGGACAGCCAAGCTGCAACAGGGGAACAGGGATGGTCTCCACCCCCTCCAGCTCACCTTGGAGAAGAGCAAGAGCTGGAAAAGAATGAGCTGTTTTCAGTGAAGAGCTGAATAGACTTCAGAATGTAACAAATCCACATAGCACTCGTATTCCCATTTCCCTTAAAGTGTAAAGACTAACAAGGAGAAATAATTAGACAAAATAAACTAGTCTGCAAGTAAAGGTAGTAACTGAAAATTAAATATCTGTCTATAGAAAGGGATACTGACGCATACTGGAAAGTAAATAGATTTTGGGGGAAAACAGAAGCTGTGTGGCTAGAAAGAAGCAAAGCACCTTGACTTGCGTCAAAAGGATGCTAATAATCAAAATGACATTTAGAAATTAGAGTAGTGAAAAGAGCACATCACATACAATTTAAAATGTAAATTCTTTGCAAATGCAAGAAAACCCCGCAGATACTCCAAAGGCAATCAGAGAGCAAAATCAAAATTAAGAAAGCCAAAGACAAGAGAACCTCATATGCTCAGAACATCTTTATGTATTTAATACATAAATATATTAAAAAATACGCAGTTTTTTTAGATGCATATGTAAGAATGCTGCACATATATATATGTATGGCATGCATGACATTCATATGTAAGAGTGCATGCCATTCCAATCTTTCTTAATTTCTCATCTGAAAATAGACATGCAGTCTGTGGCAAAATGGCTCCAAGTTTTAAGTCTATAGCCAACAAGTCTGGAGTGCAGCTGTACAGGCCACTTGTTCCACTGTCTCCCATTTACCACATCCAATCTGATCTTGGGATAGACTTTAGTGTCTTTTTGAAACAAGGTAAAATTGCTAGGACTTGAGATTCCTAGTTACTGTTCACTATTATGCTAGCATTCATTCAGCTACTCTTTATTAGTGTACCAACACACCTAACAATGTTTCTTATCTCACTACAACCCTGCTGAGGAGGGAAGCACTATTCTTTCCCCTTGGAAAAAGTGCAATGTATCTATGGTGCAGTCACAGTAAAGACTGCTGAACATACATTTGAGCTGATGTGGGAACTGGTGGCAGTTAATCTGCAGCAGGATGTGAATTGCACACATTAAATGTCCAAGTATTTACCAGATAAATCTGGTCCCTCCAAACCAATTCAGTTCCAATATGTTGCACTGAAATGTTCTGTAAATTTTAAACTAACACTGCCATAAAAGCACCAAAGATTAGGAAGAGGGTTCATACCCCTGTCCCAGACCTGGGATTCAGGGACAAGGTAAAAAATATCCAAAAAAAAACCCCATTGGAATGCTCAGAAAAGAGCTGAGATACACTGCCAGCATTCACATTTCAAACCCAAAATAACCACTGCAACACTATTCACAGGTGACAGCTGAAATTGGTGCTGGTGCCCAGACTGCATTGTAGCTTAGTAAGAAAAGTATTTCCTCTGCAAGATAAGGTTGGAGATCCACTGCCCTCATGAGTAGGAAGGATCCATCCAGCTTTGCTGGACTCATTCATTCACCAAGCTACAGAAGCCCAGGATGCCATCCAGACCTGCCATGGCTACCTTACTGCGTAGCCAACGGCATGAGGATTAGGAGGACAGGGGAGAGCAAGCAAGCCAACAAGAATATGGCCCTACAGCTGAGACACAAAGGGAGACTAGGAAGACTGTCTTGTATGACTAGTTCTGGCTTTTGTCCACTTCTTTACAGTTAATGGTCAAATGAGCAGGAGATGGCATCCTATCCTCTCACATGCTGAGGGGTTTAATTATACATATGTCACAAAAGGTAGTCTGTTATTTGCAGGAAAGGAGTCTAGTCTGTGAACCTGTAGAACAGAGGAACACTCAGCATGCAGCCGAGGGGCTAGTATTGAGACAAATCCTATAGCTGGTGGTCTCCACTATTTAGCAAGCTCTAGTCTGAGCCTGCATCATGTGCAGGATTCAAGTATCTTATTCTACTATAGTGGAAAATTTCCTGACCTTCAACCACCCCCTTTCAGTCAAAGTTTCATTTCTTTAAGCACTGCAACTCCCAGATTGCAGAAGCCTAAGCAGGCTTTCTGGACCTTACTGCACTTTTGCAGTATCCATTATTTAAGTGTCACAGAGAACTTTGAGCCCTTGATCACTTATCTCTTGAAGGACATTAGGAAGCCGAAGAAAATTTCTTAGCACAGTTCTTCCATGCAGTGAAGAGACCATTCCCTGTTGAACTGCAAAATTCTGCACACAAAATCAAGCACAAGGAATGATAATTTGTGGGTGGGCATCAGAAATTAATCATTCCACAATCATCACCTCTTTACCTTATGTTACTGAAACAACAGTGACATTATTCATTCATTTAATTGCTCAACTTACATGTTTTACTGTATTCAACCCTGGGAATTATGTAAAAGAACTGAAGACATGCCAGGCCTGAGAAGTTTCAGTTTTCCCCATATAAACTACCACCGCAAGAAACTGAGATAAAACTACACATAGTTTTCTCCTTCTATACTTCAACTGTACTCCACATCCGTACAGAGGAGAAAAGCAATAAAAAAGGCTTGAGTAAGCCTTCAGTAAAGTACTCAAGAGGTACAGCTGAACCACTGTTGAGGAAACCTTGCTATGGGCAGGCAAATCATTATCCCTGAAAAAAAAAGAAAGGGAGAAGTGTGTTTGCTGTGTGTGTTACCTAGTCCCTGATCTGCACCAACACAGCTATGAACAGTTCTGAATTTAGGATATCATATTTAACTTTTTTAATACCGTGTTTTGTTCTAGCTGACCAGTAGACACCTTGCTATCCAGAACTGGGTAACAGTTTACATATCTGTCTGCATCTATATGTTATTCATTTTATCCTTGTACTATTTTAATCTCTTTGTGGAAGCACATATCCTTCTGCTTTGAGTTGGTATGTTGCCAAGCAAAAAAGGTCTTAGCCTATAGCTGCAATTCCCAAGCTGCATGACAAATAATAAATAGCAGTTACACAAGCCAATGGCACATTTGTCAGCCAATATTCAGCAGAAATTCTACTGTGGAAAAACAAAACCAGTGTATTTAAGTACCTAGGAACTCTGAGAGATCTCTCTGATTAGCTTGCTTTGGCCACTACTGTCAGTCACCAGTTTTTATTACCACCTCTGTCTGTTTTCTTTCCTGGCCCCCTTCTTTCCCATCTCTGCTGCTGTTTAATTCTCAATAATGGAAACAGAAATTACTTTTTTAATTATGTTTTAGTAGTTGTATGAGAAAAATTTAGTGCTGCTTGGGAATAAAATGTTGGGTTTGATCTTCTCAGCAGTTCTTCATGTGTTTGTCATAGATATTGTTACTTACGTACAGGAAGACCAGCTGAGTCTCTATAAAGACCAGTTTCATGGGGTTTAGAAAACAGGTTCAATAGTTTTCTCACATCCACCAACATTCGAAAGTAAATCAGGCTCCCCTCTACATAAGGTACTCAGAGCACGTGAGTCAGCAGGGCTCCTTTTGCTGTGTGTCACCTCTGGGTTTAAGAAGCTTGGGAAGGGAACCAAAGGCATTTGAGAGAGGCAGCGTTATGTGTAAAATCTTTAAAAGAAAAACAAAATATCAAAAAAGAAAAGAAAACCAAGTCGATTTGGTACAAATGCAAGATAGCTCCTTCTAGGGATAAGTGTAGGAGCAAAAGATGCAGCTGACTGAGGGCTGTGTAGGATTTAACACTGTGAGTAGTAGAAATCTGTGAATATTCCTCTCCTTTCATCCTTTCTACTGGGATGAAACCTTGACCCTGGGAGCTGCAGCCCTGCAGTCTGTTCTTTCTCTTTCCACTTGGTAACTGTGAGAAGCAAGGATTAGAATACATAATTTACATCTAAGACTGTTCCATAACTCTATAAACAACATATATCACTATTACTTTAACCAATGGATAGAAAATCACTAGTCAATGATACACAATTAAATACATACCTTCACATACACATGAATACATGTATCTAAAATGTCTGCAGACAGGAAAACTTGCTGTATAAACATTTGAAGCAGAATTACCATTTCTGATTCACTTAAACCTCCTTCCCATTTTTACCTTCCTTTGCATAATCTTTCCAAAGAAATCCTGAAGAAGGCAATTTATTCTTCAGCAAGGATTAAAATCCCTAACTGTGAAACAATTAATTAGATTATATCAAAATTGGATGAGAAAGAACCTGAGTAACTGTTAAAAAATTAACTAGAAATAGACAAATACGAGAAAAAACTGCCTGTCACTGAACTGGAATTAAGGAGATTTAAAGCAATTCTCAAATCCTCCTCAGACATCAAAAATGACCTTTAGACAATCACTGCGTTTCAATTCCCCTTTATGAAATAGGTTTGGAAATAATATTGACTCTCTTTTGCTTCTGGGCTTTCTTGTCTGTGGAACTATAAGAACACTGAGTGAAAGATGACTCACTCCTTGTAAATCTAGCCCTAAGCATTTTCCTCTTTCTCCAGAAAGTTGAAGAACAGTATCATTGAATGGGTTTCTTGCAGAGACCAAGTTACCAGTAAGTAAAGAAAGAGAAAAGTTGAGCTCAATTACAGCTAGTAAATCCAAAGGACAAAACAGTAAAGCCAGATTTTATGACCAAACTATATCTGGAAAAAAATCTGGACAATAAAGGCTGCCCAAAAGGGATTTGCTATGTTGCAGGGACAATTTCATTTGTCCAGAGGTCAGAGGAAGCTACTCAGGGAACTGGTGCCATGAATTCGATTCTAACTCATAAGGAGAAGAATTTGAAAATAGAAAGAAATTTGAGGAGGGGGAAAACCAAGAAATTATCAGAGTTCTCTACTGCAGGGCACAGTGCAATAAGAACAGCAAAAATCAACAGGTTCAGGGAATTAGTAAGCTGAACCTTCTGGGAAGAAATTCTAAGTGAAAATGAAGTGCAGGAGAACTTGCAATTATTAAAACAGACTATATTAAAAAGACAAAGGCAAAGGAGTCTACCATGGAGAAAAAAGACCTGGTATGACTGTTTAAGAAACTTAAAAATCTAAAAAGAACATAAAGGAGGAATGGAAAGGTACTATACAACTAGACAGGTATATAATCAGAAAAACTAAGGTTAAAAGGGAGTCATTACTAGCAAGAAATAGCAGAGATAACAGGAAAAACATTCCTTCAGTATCATGAGAAGGTGGCAAAGGTGAAGATTATTTAATAGGAAAAGAAAGTAAATAAAAGATGAGAAAGAGAAAGCTGAAGGATTCAAGGTATTTTGAGAACTTATGAAGGGCAAATAAGATCCTAACAAACAGAGGAAGCATAAATATAGAATCTATTTGCTGACACATGAAAGTCCAGTTAGATATTATTCATTTCACCATGTACGAAACTGACAAGCGTGACCATCTCTGATACAAAGTGACAGTGTCTAATTAAGAGCATCAAAACCTGAACTCAAGAAAACATAGCACCAGGAGACAAAAAAGCTCAGCTTTCCCTACACCTCAAATAAACATCCCATTGAGAGAAGACAAAGGGATATCAATAGCAAAGCAGTCAGGCAGTCTATGCCTTCAAATTTTCATATAAGAAAAACTCAGTTCAAATCACCTGGGTACTAGCACACCAGCCTAACACTTGGTCATGAATTCAAAGTTTAACAAAGCAATCCGTATTTTATATTTAGATTTAAAATTGCCTTTGGAGGCCCAACCACATCTGATCTTCTACCTAAAGGAACTTGACACTAAGCCTTTTGCATGGATCCAAGCATAAACTTAGTGTACTGGAACATAAGACACATATCTTCCCCCTGTGACGATCCTGTAACATGTTCAGTTCCTTGAAGAACCAAGCTTTGAAAAGCCAGTTAGGTTTTGAGTCACTTCAGTGTTCAGGTGAATTATTATTTAGCAAGCTTGGCCTGCTTATTGTTATCTAAACCACAATAATGTTTCTACCATCTATTTTTAAGCACAAATTGAATTTTAGAAAGCTTAACTCCCTGGACTCATGATTTTATCTATAGACAATGAGCAGGAGCTTAACTCCGCAGGAGCCTGTCTCAGTGTAAGGAACATACGTAACTGGTCTTTGAAGTCTGACTACCTAAATTACATTTTCTTCAATACCTCACACAACCTTGATTGTGTGCAACCACTTGCAGATGGAAGCTACAATGTCTCTTGAAACAGCCCTAAATATTAGATACTCTGATCATTCTGATATGATTGAGTCACTTTAAACTCACCCTGACAAATAAAAGATACTATTCAAAATGTCCTGATTTTTTATCAAGCAGCAGAAATAACTGACCATCAGAGCAGATGCACAAGAAGTCACAAATGGAAGAGATAACTGACAACAGTCTTAGATTTGGGCTATGTATTGCTTCTTTTTTGTATTCATTGCTTTACTTAAGTTTTAACCTTGGAATCTTGGTGCTTGGTTTTGACCAGACAGGTTTGGGGTTTTTTAAAATGTGGTTTTTTAGTGCTTGGGTTTTTGAGAAGTCAGACTTTTCAAATTTTTAGTTAGCTGTAGCATCAAGGGATAAAAGCTTTTATCCATTTTTTCTTTAGGCTCCAATGCAACAAGAGAGAAGATACATACAGCTTTAACTTCTGAGTATTCCTCTTAAAACAGCAGGACTACACAGACATACTTTAAAATGCTAAGTGCTCACTAAATTAAACTGTTCATATTTACTATACAATAAAATTACTTTTCTCAGTTTATTGTTTGGAACCACTCAGGAGAGTGCTTGGCAACAGCCACTGACCAATCTGAATACACTGAAAATTTGGTAACTCTGTGGAATATCGGCTTCTTCAAAATATTATTCGGGGGAATAATTCCTGCTACAAGACAGAAACAAAGTATGTCTTTGTCAGCTTTAGAGCCACTCAAGGAAAGAAACATGCACTTGGAAATTGTGTAACTAACTGAAGTGATAAAACATAGAGCCATTTCTCTCCTTCACTATGTTCTAATAATTGGAGAGTTATCAGTTAATAAATTATAGAACAATTTCTGTCTTCGAAACACTCCCTTCCCATTGACTTCCAGTTCTTCCATCAGAAAAAAGTGTCACTGTTATCAGTAAGATGTTTGTACTCAACTGCAGACAGAATCTGGTAGTGCTGCAGTCTACTGAAACAGACCCATCCTGATACCCCCAACTATCAGTACAGACATGCACCATCACATCCTCCATTTTAAATGCATATAAATTTGTTTACCTGTTATCCAACTCTCTTCATTCTAAGGCTGTACTGACCCCCCAGATTATTGCAATTTACCAGTTACAGAAATCATAGTAGTCTCAACACTGCCTGTGTCTTAATTCTGCAGTCATGGACACAATAGCTCATCACCAGTGAAGCAGCACAGTTAGTACTGAACAGTCTTTGGAGCTGAAAACTGTAAGAAAGTAAATTTCAACATGAATATTTTAATCTTTTCTTTCCCCTGCATGTGTGCTGTATTTTTACTTCAGTCTGTAAACCTCCAGGAACAGCACCTTGCTACAGTTTCTGACTATCAGTTCAATATAAATCAAATGTAGACCTGATGTTTATTATTGTAAATGTAATGTCAACTAGATGGATCACAAGGGACAACAATTACCTAGATTTAGCAGAAAAAATCTGCTCTGCTTGAATATCTGAACATACTAATGGCATCACTGTTTTCCTCCAGAGTTTCTTTTATTAAAGAAGTCCATTAAAAGGTGGGATTTTTTATAGTTAGTGTTTATTTTGCAGGAAGAGGCAGGGATTTGCCCTATTTTTTTTTAAGAAACTTAGTATTCTATTACAACTCAGCATTCTTTCTCTGGGGGAAAAAAAATTAGAAAAAAAATGGTTTAACAACACAGTTTCAATTGACAGTTGATATCCAGACACCCTTACTACTACAGTAGTCTACTCCCTTAACTTCCACGGCAGCATTTACTCAATAAGACAGTATATAAGTAAGTCAGGCAAAAGATCAATATGTGACCCTATGAATTTACAGCCGCTAAGACTTCCCCAATATCTGTATACATAGTCCTAGATAACGTTCAATCTATATGCTTATCCTGCAACTTGCAAAAAAACATAAACATTATTTTGAAGCCTAAGCTAACACCATATTGCAGATATACAACAAACAGCAATTCCTGCTTTTGAGCCACGTGGATCAGGTATGAAGGAGAAGAGCAGATGCTTGGATGGTGCAGCACGTGTCTTGTTTTACCTCTAATGTTGGACCTGCTCCCAACAGCTGCTCTCAGACTATGAGATCTAGTAAACTATTTTCCTTGAGGATCCTGTTAACTGCAAATGAATTTTTGAGAACTCAAGCTTTCATTTTCAATGCATTTTTAAGCATTGAAAATCTGATCTGAATCTTAAATACTCATAAATTAAACAGTCATTGGAAGGAACTAGAAGATTATTTGTAATTCACTGTGAATTCTAAGTGAATCACATGCTGGTTTGAGTCTTGAGGCCAGCGCTGCATAAACCAGAAACTTTCTGCTCATTTTCCATATTTGCACAGTGCAGCTAGGGAAAATATGGACGGAATTGTAGCTAGAAGTGTATATGATTTATAGTGCTTTGGGCCAAGTGGCACAATTTATGCACTATGTCTTACATAGCCTAGCCCAGGGGCTCTGCATAACATTTTGATGACGATTTAATTTACTTGCTGTAGTGATAGTATAATCTGTCATATCAGAATTTAAGTACATTAAACAGCAACACCATAAAACTTCTCATATTCATTCATAATTCCAGCAGGAAAAAAAAAAAGAAGATATTTCACATCAGAAATGGTTATCTTCTTAGAAAATTCTCTTTTGGTTGGAAACTGTAACACTGACAGCCTCTACACCCTTCTGGTCCTTTGCTTTAGAGATACTGATAGGCAGCAAGGCAGCAATATGTGGACATTATATGTGGCTCTCCTGTCCTAACTCCCAGGGCAGTACAATAAATTAAGACCATGTGCAACAAGATGCCAACACATCTGAAACAATCCTTGAACATGTTTTCATCTAAGAGCTGGTAACTGAGGACGGTTAGTTAGGGCACTCCTCATCTGTATTAGATCTCAACCAAACAGATTAATTTAAATTATGAGAAAACAAGCCCTATACACTTTGCCTTCCAAAGTGCTGGGATCACACACCCAACCTAGTTGGAGCTAGGTGCACTGACTGATTGTTAAGTGATGGGGATCTGCTTTCTAAGCAGCTTCTTAATGCGAACATTTCAGACTAGAGCTTTGCCCTCCATCTTCCCATCCATATGGGAAGGTAAGAATTAGACTCTCTGATGCAAGTCCTGGTGTCCTTCCTCTGCCAAATACTTTATTTGCAGTGAGGTTCAAAAGTGTCTGTTTGAAGACTACCTGGTCAAGGTATAAAGCCTTAATCCAGGCTCAGTGCCGCACCGGTATTACTATGTAGACTCTATCAAACACAGCATTACGAATTCCAGCCTAGCATGAGACACTTAAAAATCTTGTCATAATTTCTCTGGATTGAAATGGTAATGGGTTCTCATTTCCTATGGACACTTTGAGAGGAATATGCCAAATATCTTAAATAAGGGATGGCATATGCACAGAGGTTAAACGGAATTATTCTCTGTAAACTCATTCCCTTCTGCCCAGAGTAAGTGACACTGATACATATATATCAGACCTGCAGGCTTATGCCATTGAGTTTAGTGACAAGACTTCCCAAAAGGATGATGAATTTTTGCTCACTGGCAAGTGCAAACTGGGTTTACTTAAAATTAAATTTGCATACATTCTGTGTTTATTATTACAGACAATGAGAAAATACTTGGCTGGACTTGGCCTAGAAACTGGATAGATTGCTTTTCATCTCTCGCTTTTCTGGGAAAACTCTACCTTGTTTAACAGGAGTTAAATATTCCTAATACCAATGCTCATGTGGGCTGAAAAATCTGTACTCTCAGGAGCTTCCTAAAGTAGTAAAGCACCACCTGAAGAAATAAGAAGAAACAGGATAAAATCTGACTCTTTCTATTTCTCTGAAGCTTTTTTGCATACATTTGTCTATTCCTTATTCTCAGATAGCAACCAATTAAAATTACTTTTATCAAGCATTCTCTTTCCTAGTTTCTGCAAAGTTAGGAACCCTGTGTGAAGTTTAAAAACTAAATTAATAAAAAGGGTGAAAGTCCAGTTATCAATTTCATTAATACAAATGTTTTTGAAATGCTGCTGCTAACAAAATACCAGCAAATTCCTTGTAAAATTACTTGCAGGTCATTTGTGACTGAGGCAACTTAAACAGCACTCAAAAATCCTTGCTTTGGACTAATTACTATTAGTGGGAAATATATTACTAAAAGAAATAAAAAACCAGAACAGCTCTCTTAGAGGCAAGACCTAAAAAGATGATTTCAAACATCAACCACATGTAGCTGACGTTCAAACAAGACAGATCTTACAAGGAAGAAAGCTGAAAACATAAAATTACTACCTGGGAATTTCTTCAACTCAGAACAACATTTGTGGTGATTTCAGACCCACTCTAATTCCATTGAATTGTCCTTGAAACAGTATTAAAGGCTGTGGCATGTAATAACCATAAGAAAATCCGAAAAAAGATTTCAGTATCACAGCAGCAGTGTATTTTCTGGACTTACACAGGAAAACAGCTTAGGAGATGGAAATTCTACAGGTATTTTACCATTTTCTTGGGTTCTCGTTACATCAATTTTAACATTTTGCAATTTATGTTTCTGTTCTTAATGTGACTGGTGTCTCTTTTTCTGAATGAAACATCTCTCTCTAATCATAATGGAGTTCCTAAAGCCCATTAAAATCAGAGACATAGTGTTAAAATGTCAAGTGTGTAATTGATGTGTGAAATAAATGGACTCTCAGGGCTGTATGGAGGGTGAACAGGCACTCTGAAGGATACTTCAAATGAATACAGTAGTATTGTCTGTTCAAATACAATAGACAGGAACATTTTAAGCCAGCTTTTACCACTGTCCTTCCTTCTTTCCTGCAATGGCTGTGAAACACAAGCAAAAACTCAACAAATGCAGTATTTCATTTGGGCAAAACTACTACTACAAATCTTCCTTTTCTCTGAAATAGATGCAAAGTGAGAAAGATTCAGAAGCAGAGCAAGGAGCCTGATTTTATTTTTTTCATGATAGCAGCAGACAATCATGAAACTGAAGTTAGTTTCTCATTACTTTTTACACAGCGTAGTAAAAGACCAGTTGTAAAAAACTGACCAAAGGCTGAAAAGGATGAATGCTCCAATTAAATAAAAAGTAACTTTAGAGAAACCTAACTTTTGGCATAATTACTGATCTTATTTAAATGGAATTTTTATCCATCAAACAAACATGGGACTAATCTCTCCTTACTCTTTTCAGTTTGTTCAAATGGGATACTTCACACTGAAAAGCTACTGAACTTTATGACTGCACGGAAAATGGCACTTCTACATTTGTGAGATTAAGACATCAATGCACCTATTTAAGTAAATAATACTAATACATATTCATTTTTAAAGACGCTACGACATTTTACACTATGATAAAAGACTTAAAATTATTCTGTAATTCAAGGGCACAGATGAACACCTTTGAAACATCTAAAGAGGCCAGATAGCTACAGTGATAGATGTATAGATGGTGGAGATTAATGGAGCCTAACCATCTTCTAATCAGTCTTAAGATTTTAATTTCCACTACCACCAGCAGAATTTAAATGTGTATTTAATTGCATAAATGTTGCCAAGTATCGTACTTTATATCTCTATGGTCCTTATGAATATTCATATAAAAATAATCATTGCAAATAAGTTGTCAATAGAGTAGATAGACAGTCTGAAATGCTTAATAATAATCATCATTATAATAATCGACCCTTGTATAGTACTTCCCATCCAAGGTATATAATGGCCCTTTTTCTTCAAATTATCAAAACTTAATTAGGATAGTTCCAATTACCTTGGGAGACTGCGCTGTGAGAGAGTAAATGAGAAAAACTGGTCTACAAGAAAAAAGGCTTTTCTTGTAGACAAGCAATGAACTACAACAGAGGACATCTGGAATGACAAGAAGACACTGGCACATGTGCCAAGCCCTGATCTTGGGCAAGTCTACATGCATTTGTAAATCCCCAGTAATTCGGTTTCCTTCCCCCTTCATTAAAGTCTTCAAGTAGTTCGGAGTTAAAATGAATTCAGTATTTCAGCCATTTAATGTGACAGAAACGGTTCTCCCTCTCCCTGTCATTCAAGATTTCATATTGTTTTGCTGTGAAGATGCTGCTGTTACAGTTATTTAATTCCTCCGACAACACACAGGAAACAATAATCTGACCTTTTCCTTTCGGTTGTATTTTTTCTCAGGAGTGACAAAAAATGAAATATCAAGGCCTAATGGAAGTCTGGGATCTGTGAAGGATGTTCAAAGCTGCACTTACAGCACAGTAGTCTTGTATGTCCAGACCTTTCAGATCTGTTATCCACATCCTTGCTTTAATAATTATGTCTCTTTTGACCATGACTTACTCTTAAAAATGTTAATTGTTCTAGTCCTACAGGGTCCAATGACAGATTAGACAAGTTATCACTCCTCAAATGAAATAATAAGATTGACCTTTTCCACCTTTGCAATTAATTGCAAAGCAGAATATATGTGTTATCTTAAGTCACAGGGGGACAATTGCCATCATATGATCATTCCTAGATACAATCCACCACCCTGCTCCAAATCTGACAGACAAGCTTGACCTATCAAGGGAAATTCAATTCGCTGGAGTGCCTCAAAGTTTGCACTTGCCACTGGAACTGCGTCTTGCATCAGGTCAGACCATGCAAAACAGCATTAGAGCAGTAACCATCATTTCCAGTATGATTACCTGTGATCACCTTACTTAAATCCGCTTCCATGAGTTAAAAGGTAAAGATTCTTTATGGCATAAATTGCTAGAAGTCTGCTGACTTGAATGGAGCAGAGTTGATTTACACCAGCTCAGGACTTGCCAGCAAACATCTGAAACACAAAATATGTTCTTCTTCTTTAAGCCACTGCTTTTTTATTACCCTTTGAAAGGAACTCTGAAATGTTTACTTGTCAAGAAGATAAGGGAGTGAACTTTAACAACAAATATCTTAAGTTCTAAAGTAATTGCCAGTATTGCAGGGGTCCTTCTTCTCTCCATACCAGCCCCCAGTTTAAGTAGAGAGACATCAATTAATGTTCAGAGGAAAAAACAGCCCCAAGAAGACCAAAGGACATGTACGAGCCTGGGAGCTGCTGAGACACGGAGGTACTGCCCTAATGCACAATATCTTTCCACCTCCCACCTCTCTGGGCAGCAGTGATTTTTTTTTCCCCAAGTTATCCGTACAGTAATGAGATAACAGGAGTTTGCCAAAATGCCCACCAGGCACTTAGGCTGTCAAATGCTTGCTATTCCCAAGAGCCTGCTGTGTGGGGGTTTTGAAAGGCAGAGCTGGCACAGTTAGCACGCAGGGAAAGGTGCGAAAATCGCAGAAACTGCCATCAGCATCAGACTCTAAAGACACGATTTTTTTAGTGATTCATAAGGGCTTCTTTCTGTCAGTGCTATGAGGTCTTTATGGCTGGTTTAAGAGATTAGAGAATGAATGGAATGTTTTTAATCCTGATCTGCTTATGAAACAGGGAAGTACTCTGACAAGTCCCTTCAAAGACGTGTTCCCCACATTTCACTTTCAGATAAAACTATGTAAAAATTTAAAAAAAAAAAAAATTGTAAAAAAATATGTACGAATTATGTAAAAATTATGTGTAGCTCCTGCTAAGAAGAGGTGAAACACAGTATTTTTAAAGTAAATGCAACTTTCAGTAAACATAAAGTCAACACTTAGAGGAGGTAATTAAATAAACCTCTGTTACATTACCTGAAATCTACTCTATCAGTCTCAAGCCTTCAGCTGGACTAAGTATAGCTCCAGGAATCCATAAGCACTCCAGTTACTTAGTGCAACAATTTGAAACACCATGATACCAATGCCCCTGTTTGTAGAGAGGGAGAAGAGGTTCACCAGAATCCATAGCCACATGGGAAGTTTAGGGAGACGAGAAAGGCAGAGCAGAAAGATGAACCCAGACTTTCCAACTCGCATATTCATACCAGTGGACCATGCTTCCACTTTCTGCACTTTACAAGTTCACACATTCTTTTTGAACAAATCACTGCAGGGTGTTCTTTGATATGGTATTGCCTAGTCCTCTGGATCTCTAGAATATGCAAGCATATTCTGTCCCAAACAGGTAGAGCAAAAATATCTTTTAACACCCTTCGTTTTGGGCAACTTGTAAGAGGGATGAAGATTGTAATGGTAATGTTCCTTCTGAGAAACAGACTGCCATTTTAGGAAGGAAAATTAATCAGCTAGTGGTTCATTAGAAGCAAGATCACAGAAATCACTGATGTAAAAGTAATTTCATTTCCTCTTTCAATAAGATGCAAATGTCTAGTGCAAGATGCAAATATAGAACAGGGAATTTCTGTTGTCAGATGGCTCTGTTGCTGACCAGGAAAAAATGTAATTTTTCTGCACTTAAAAATATTGTTCCTCTGTGGTTCAGAGAATTGATGGAAATGATGTATCTGTAACTGCCACTTGATTCCTAAAAACAATTGAGCTACAGTCTGAAGGGTGATCTCCTGGATCTGTCTTATCATCCTTTGTACTGCAGCACATAGCAGCATGAGCTGCAAGATCACCCAGGTTAGCAGCTGGCAAGGCCATCCCCCTGCAAGAGGGCTTGCTAGCAGATGATAATTTTCAAAATATCCCTCTCCTTTCCCACTATTGTTCATGAAGTGAAGCAGATATTCATCCCACAAGATCAATAAAAACCTTTATTAGATAAGGAACAGTCAGCTCAGGACTCCATGGAATTAACCACAAGAGTTCTTCTGAAATCATGGGACAGCTGAATGAGTTACTACATCCTGAATCAGCTGCAGAATGACAAGTGAATACTTGCATGATTAATCGTGTTTATCACTACTTAGCTCCTCTGAATTGTCACTGCCTATTATCCAGCTTAAGCATGCATTTATGCATTGTTACTGTTCAGTTTTGAAGCCTCTCTAAACCTAGAACTTCTAGAAAGTGTTTTGACTTCATTTTCCAAACCTATATAAATGTATAATTTTATGCACTTTACATTTCATATGTGGAAACCCAGCTTTCTTTCAATGGAGCTTTTAACATTGCAAGGACATGTCCATATTTGATAATTACAAGCTTGATGAACTCCAAGTGTTCGTGAAAAGTTTCTTCCTTCTTTCCTTCTTTCTTCCTTTCAAAAATTATTCCAGTTCTGGACAATTCCTTTAACTGGTCTTTGAAAGGTCTTCACTGAAAGTCCATTTTCTGATTTGGCTTAATATATTTCTGAGGGTCAAAGGAAAATTAGGTCAAGAGTATATATTACACAGAATACATTAGCCTCAAAAGGAGCAAATGAAAAGAGACTGACTACTTGAGTTCATCAGCACTGGGATCTGAGGAATCTCATCCCTCATGCTTTCACCATTCTGGCATGTAATTAAGATAAATACCTCAGTTTTAACCAGAAATCTAATCCTAGAGATTTTATTTAACCTAGTCCACAGAATAGTTAATCAAATAAATTTTTTGTGCAGTAACGGCAAACGTGTCAGAGCATGTGTGATAAGCTAAAAATATTCTGAACGTGTCAAGATTATTGTAGTCTGATGGAGTGCAGGCGTCCACAACGCACTTCGTAACTACAGAAATCCCTGACAAACTATTTTGCTTTTTATGCAGATAAAATTTCAAAAAAGAAAAAAGATTTAATTAACTGGAAAGTATCAGAACCATCCTCCTTCCACAAAGGCAGGCAGGCAGGACTTACCAGAATCTGAACTAAAGCACAAACTACGTTAGCATTTAGTCTACTTTCCCAGAGAGATAGTTCATTTGTCACCGACTCCCTGGATGCTGAGTTGACTTATTAGATAGCCTGAAAGGAAAAGGTTGAATGTTTGCAAACCTATATTCTAACATATTGCTTACTTGATATTTTTAGTGATCCTCTCAACACCTTGCAGTTGTCAAGTTTCTTGATCTTTTTATAGTTTGAATTACATAAATGCAAGTGTTTGTTTCCTTCAAATAAACATTCAAGTACTTCAAGGCTTAACTGATTCCCAGCCTGTTGCAAATGTAACAAGAAAAGGCTAAAGATGAGAAAGAATGTGTTTATCTGAGAAAATATTTTTGGCAAGTTCTGTACTAACACAGTCAGGAAATAGTCTCTTACAATAATGCTTACAGACTCCCAAACAAGTTTAAATCCAAATACTGCATTACATATAAAACCACAGAAAGAAAAAATAGTCCAGTGCTGGCAATTTAAAGCATACTGCTAATAGCTTAAAATATCTGATCAAAACCTAATTCATTCTGTACAACTTTGTATGTCTGTTTCCTATTGCAATCCAAAAGAATTCCCATGAAAGATACAAATCACAATCAAGCTTCACGTATCAGACAGAAAATACAGTCAGCAATTTCTATCTTGGGCTCTGAGTACTGGGTATGTACTAGATTGGATCATACAAGGAAAGCTTACTGAGGTTTTACTTGTTTAGAAGGATAAGCAGCCACACCATGCTCCCAGTATGCAGCTCTGCCAATGCAGAGTCACTCTGTAATGCCAATTCCCGGTATAAGCTAGACCTCAATGCGCTTCCCCTCTTACAATTACTCTGCCAATCTAATGTTCAATCTACAGCTCCACTGGTAGCCTGCTGATTACTCTGCTCTGTTAAAATTCATGGTAGTTTTGTGAAAGGACAGACCCTAAGCCAAGATTTCCATCCTGCAGAAGTGTCTCATTTTCAAAACTGCAGTGAGGAGGGGGAAGGGGTGAAGCTGCTTTTTGTTCAGGATCAGAACCAAGTTTCATCAGTAAGAAATCTTCCAGAGATGGGAACTGAAAGAATTTGGAGGAATGTGATTTCTGGCATGGCCAGGAGAGTCCATTGTCAACCTGAGGGGCTTGCAGTGATGCGGATGAGTTCATCCAAGGGGACGAATGGCCCAGAAATGGCTGGCTGAAGGATTGCTCCCAGTGGCATTAGCCTGTTGGAGCCAACAGAATGGTTTGACTCCAATCAATAAGCATTTTCCAGTGAAAACCTGATCTCTTTAAAACACTTTAACAGGCTCTGAACACCTGTCCTGGGTTCAGCAGTAGCAGTCATTTTTCTCCTTCTTAGTAGCTGGTGCAGCGCTGTGTTTCTAACTTTCAGT
>WYDI02028943.1:9929-24418 GCA_009867235.2 Psittacus erithacus
CGCCTCCCCAGCTCCATCCTCGGGCTAAGGTGACCTTTGTGATGGCAGCAGCTTCCCCCAAAGTCCCCGCCGAGGCTCCCCCCGCCGCCACCACCCGGCTCGAAGGTGTGGAAATCAGAGGAGTGCTGTGAAACCCTCCCTGCTCCCAGGCAGCAAATACACCCAGCCAGCTCCCCACTCGCTGTCATTCATTCCAGTCCGGTTCTATATATTGTTCTGCCTCTTCCTGAGCTATAAAGAGATTTCAGTTGGATTTGCTGCTTCCCTTTTTTGCCTTGTTGGCTTGGTTTTTAAATACCTGATGAGTATGGAGACCCCCACGTCCTCGCAGTTTGCATAGACTCTGCTCCATGTCTCTTGAATCACCTTTTTCTCTGCGTCTGAAATCTCTTCACTTCTTTCCCATCTCTCAATCTCCATTTCTCCCTGGACTTTCTCCATGGAAAACAGCCGGCAGAATCCTCCGGGAAGCCAGGAGGAGATCAAGGGAGATGTGTGCGAGGGGGTATATCCTGGGGAGGAGAGACAAGGTGTTTGCTCAGCGGCTCTGCCGACGCGGGGATGTGTAAATGCGTGTGTGTGTGTGCGAGCGCGGCTGCTGCCGGCGGGTTTGGAGATGGAATTGAGCCGAAGATCCCGGGGTTTGCTGCGTGCGATCAGATCTCAGCCCTCCTGGTGCTGCCCATGGCTGGAGTTGGCTTCAGCTCGGCTCGGATGCGTGAGCCTGACTGATGGGGAACTGCCTAAAAGTGAAATATTCAAAGGCATCGCAAGACCAGCCTCTTTACCAACGTGTGAACGTGAGCTCACTTTCTCCCTCTCTCCTCCTCTCTCCCACTCCTCCCTCCTTCCCTGTGGTTTTTTTCCCTTCCCAAAAGGGAGGGATGAGGGGGATGTTCTGGGCAACATCAGCTCCGTGCTGGGGGGGTGGGAGTTTTTTATTCAGCCCTTGTAAACAGCTCAGAGGAAATTCAGAGCCCAAAGTGCGGAGCTGAAGTTATCCCAAGCGCTGCCTGCGCTGAGCTCCCCCCGTGCTCCCGTGTTCTGTGCTTTGAAGGACAGACCCTCACTTGCTTCTGATTCTTGGGCTGCCTGAAGAGCCGAGTGAGACCCCAAAGCACCCCCTCACCCAGCATCTCTCTGCCACCCCAAAGAGATCCAGGTCTGTCCACAGGGACTTAATGACAAGAATTTGCTCCCCTTCCCGTGGCAGGACCCAGCTGTGAAGGGATCCAGAGTTAAGGCACTTGGGAAAGGAGCAGATTCTTGTTCTGGAGTGCCTGGGCAGGGATGGGGAGCCGGGAACACCTCCACGCCAGGCTCCCCGCTGCCTTCCTGGGCGTCCTTTTGGGCTGCTCTTTGCCCCAAATGCCATTTCCAGCTCCCTAACAAGCCGGATGTAACACCCGCAGCACAGCGGGAACGCCACAGGGACTTGTAATAACCGACAATCCCCCAGAGGGGGATCAGACACAAGGGAAGCAGCCGGGCGCGCTCAGCATCACACGGACAGGCTGAGGGTGCAAGCAGGGGCTGGGGGTTTGAGCCCCTTTGTGGGCTGGAGCTTTGTCATTGCAGATCTGTCACTGCTTTTTGCTGTGTTTCTCCTCCAAACCAGCCAGATCAGCAGTGTCAGCACATCTGCTCCTGCAGATCTGGAGAGAGATGCAGGAGATGCTGCCCACCCGTTCCCCACTGTGGATATCCCACTGGGTTCATACACGGGCAGACTGGGAGCCCTCGGCTCAGGGACACAAAGCTCAGCTCACCTGGGAGCTGCCAAACCCAGGGTGTGAAGACACAGCAGCCACCGCTACCTGGCTGGAGGTTGGGCATCTTTCAGGTCCTCAGTAACAGCACCACCAGCTTCCAGCTCATCAGATCTGCAGTGGCCAGCTTGAAGTTTGGCTTTGTCTTCTGTCCATGAGCCATCAGCCTGAGCTCAAGCATTAGCTACGATGTCCTCAGGTGGCCACCACGCTCTGGACACAGAGTGGCATGGCCAAGCTTAGTTAGACCCAGCTTAAAACCAGTGCAACACTGCAGTACAGTGCTGGGGCTTTCAAAAAGGGAAAAACCTCAAACTATAGCAAACCTGAAGGCTCCGGTGATAATCCAGGCATGGCACTGGTTAAGTTATTACTTGCTATGTAAAGAGAAGGACTTTCTGAGGCTTCTGCACTTGGTGTTAAAACACTAAGTCAATTCTGGTACCTTCGCCTTGCTCCTCAGCACTGGCAGGCAAAGGCTCTTGGCCCAAGAGCCTCCATTTAGAAATCTGAGAATATCAGAAAATGCTGGAAAAGTGAGAGATCCCCCAGCCTTTTCCAGGTTTTGCCTCCCTCTTGGGTGTCCCCTCTTTGGGGACGCCGCATCTGGCTCTGTGATGGCAGAAGCCCATCCCCATCCCCATGTACCAGAACAGGGGATGTGAGTGAAGTGGCAGCGATGCTCCTCCGCCCCAAAATCCCAAACGAGCCCCAACAGCCCTGAACTTCAGCATCTTACCCCAGACATGGGACATAAATCAGGGCCCAGGGTGCAGCCACACGCCAGCCACCCGTTTCCATGGTTTCCCATGACTATGGCTCTCCAGGGCTTGGGGTGAGGAGGCGACTTGTTCCAGAAGGAGAAAGATGCTGCGTTGACAACATTGCTGGGAAATCCAGGCTGGGAATCACACTGGCAGGCCCTGTACAGCCCTATGGACAATCTAGGGACCCTTTGGTGCAAGCTGCTGTGACGAGGGAGGTGGCAGCCCTCACGGCTGGGATAGCATTTGCTTGCCCTGCTCAGCCCAAGCTGCCCTTGGCCGCTGCCCCAGAAGATGGCCCAGGGATGAGAACAGAGGATGTGGTCCCCATAGCCAGTGGGAAGGCTGAGCCTGAGTAATCCATATGGAAGAAATCAGCTCTTCTCTCTCAGGTCCCAGTTCAACACACTGATCCCTTACCCCTCTCCAGTAGAGCATCGCATCCCTCCTACTTTCCACCTCCTTCCCACAGACCTGTCCCTACAGCAGGGTGTCACCCCGACCCTGCGGAGCACGAGCTGCTCCCCTCATAGCTTCTGCATGACAGGAAGAGGCGAAGCTCCTGCTCAAGCCGCTCTCCTCTCGCAAGGCCGCAGGGGTGAGGAAGGGCTTCCAGGATGTGCCGTGTTCCCGCGGGATCTGCTCCTGCCTGCCGACGGCTTTTCCCGCTCCCGCCGTGCCCTCCCACATCGCCTCTCCTCCTCCCTTGCGCTGGGTGCAATGAGAAATGTACTTGGCTCCCGATCCTCGAGTGGGAGGTGAAGGCAAAAAATCCGAGCCTCCAGCTCCCCGGAGCGTGGGATGTGGATGATGGCAAATCCCCCCCTTGACTCCTCCACTGCGTCCGGGGAGAAGGCGGAAACCCCACACCCAGACCGTCGGGGCTGAGCCCACCTTCCCTGGTACATGGAGACTTCACACGTCCCCTGCAGTCAGCTCCTTCCGACAAACACCATTTGCTGAGGCGGCCCCGGGAAAAGACCCCCGGAGCTCCCTCTGGGAGTGCTTTGGGAAGGAACCACAGGAGCTGCCCCAAGCCGTTGGTGCTGGTGTGATGCTGGGACCCTGCTCCAGACCCTCAAACACCAACGTGGCCAGATCCAGAGCAGTCCTGGCATTTTAAGTGAAATGAGGCTGAAGATGCCCGTCTGGTAAAGCCAAGGCATCCAGAGCAGCAGCTCTGACTCTGTTCCTCCTCCCTCAGAGCTGGATGGGAGGTGGAAGATGGTGATAGGGATCAGCCACTTTTGCTCCCACTGCTGTGGCCATGAGCTATTGCGTGCCCTTGGGTGTTCCTCCTTCACCCTGCTCTGAGCCACCTCAGGCTGCTGCAGTATCTCACCCAGAGATGCTGGACTTGTCACCATGACCACTGCTGGACCGAGGCCCCAGGTTGCCGTCTAGCTCACCCAGCATTGCCCCAGCAATGATTCCTTTCTCCACTTCCCTAATCCAGCCCTGCTGCTAACTGCGAAGTCCTGGCCAGAACAGGAATAACAAGACTTTAGGAAGCAGCTTTGCAGTGCCTGCTACCCAGGAGGGAAGGATTTAGCCTAAAGCCTGGATAAATGCTCTGCACTTATTGCAGGTTTCCTTCCCTGGCTTCTCTGATCCCAGGAGACCCATGCACAATCCTGATGCTCCAGCTCTGTGCTGGCAGTGCCTGTGGCCTCTGAGCCATCGCTGCAGGAATGGGCTGGAGGACATGTGCAGGAGGTAAAAGGGGGTACAACCAATGAGACCCCATGCTAAGCCAGCTGGGATGGCACCACTGCCGGCATCTCCATCACACGGGATGCTGTGGGATCCCAGTGTAATCACGCAGCTGTTGTCCACGTTGCTGGCGTGCTCAGTCACTAATTGTAAAGAGCAGTAGCAGTGATACTGGGATCTCCCAGCTCCGTGTCCTCTGCTTTGGGAGGAGCAGGGCCAGGGAAGTGACAGTGCAGGAGCTGCTGTCCTGTCCCAGCCATGGGCAGCCCCAGGAAGTGGAACGGGACAAAGCTGGAGCAGACATTCCTCCTCTGATTGAAGCCAGACCTCAGGCCGTGCTGCCGACTGGAGCTGGTGGGGAATGTGTTTAAACCAAACCAGCCTTTCCTCTCCTTCCTGCATGGAAATAGGGCTCCTTTGCTCCGGGGCTGAAGTACAACAGATGTGGCTTTGTGCAGAGACCGAGGTGCCACTGAATCAAATCCCACAGTAGGACCCTGCCCTGAGCCCCCAGCTCCCAGAGGAGACCTCAAGCCCTGGGGCCACCCTGACCTCAACCTCACCACCCACATATGGGAACAGGATGGGGGAGATGCTCTGGGGACGGGCACAGCAGCAGCGCTGGGGTGATGCCCGGGAAGGGGGCACAGGATGGAGACACACGGGCAGGACCCTCAGCAGCAGCGGGCAGAGGTGGGTGAGCAGGGACAGCTCAGCCTCCCCGTGACCTTCCCAAACCCTGTGTCAGCTTCCTGCTTCCCTCCCTAGAAACACCCTCCCAACCCACACAGCCCAAAGAATCCCAAGGATTGGGCAATGCCGGGGAACAGAAAGAAGCAGAGAGGGGCCCTGGGAGCAGGGCTGGGTGCTGCCCGGTGCTTGCAGGCAGGGCAGGGCAGGGCAGGGTAAGAAGCTGCCAAGGCAGCCCTGCAGAGCACTTCCCACCCAGACCAACCTGGTCCTGGCCTGGGAACTGCTCAACCCCCCCCCGCAGTGCCACACTGGGATCTGAGGAAGCTGAAACCTCGTGATGCAGCCAGGAGGGATGAAGCAAGAGGCTCAGGTGCCAGATCCAGCATCCCGGGGCTGCATGGGCAAGGCCTCCACCTTCCCTTCCATGTCCCCCCCATAACGAGCTCTCCCCATGGCAGGAACCAGCCACCCCCTGGGAGCGCAGCCCCTGTCACAGCCGGACCCGTCAGCGGTAAGCGAGGATGACAGGGTCCTTGGGAAACAAGTCAGCACTTCCAAACAGATTCTCTTTGCTGCTCTTTTCCTTCCTGAAGCTGGTGTGAGCATGGCAGGGGTTGCTCAGGAAAGCCAGGAAGCTAATATATTCATGTCATCTTGCATTTGGTGCCAGGACATGAAGTAAACACCGTCAGGGACCTCGCTCCGGTTCAAAGACGAGCCCTGTTTCTTATTCCGATCACATTATCCATGCTCCCCGTACAGCTCCATTGATTCATATCTTAAAAAGAAAAGCCTTCAAAACCCATTAAGGCTGCCTCGCCGTTCCAGCCCTGCTCTCAAGGGCTAGGGCAAGAAGCATTAACTAATCTGCTCACATTACCTTGCCTTTGAACCGAGCAGCTCTCGGCGTCAATCAAGAGTGTTTGGAAGCGATACGCACCCATGCGGGGCGAGTCTGGGCTGCTGAGGTCACCCAATGTCAACCGAGTGCCACTGACGGTCCCTTTCGTCCCCAGGGAGCACCCAGGGCTTGTGCCTATGGTGGAGCAGCCCAAGTTATGATCCTCTGTTTGGCCATGGAGGACCATACGGTTATAAACCAGCCCATGGAGGAGCAAGAGTGGGGCCCTCGCTGGTGTCAGGGCGGTGGGGCTCAGCGAGCAGCGATGTCCTCACAGGGATTGTGAAAGGCGCGGTGCTATTCCCAGCGAACAGAAGGTCCTTGCAGCACCCTGGGCTCCAGCTCGGCAGCAGCCGATGCTCATGGGGCTTCACTGATTCAGAGCACACTGAAACGTGCTCCCCGGAGCCCAGCGAGCTCCAGCCGGGACAAGGGGCTCGGCCGCCCCGTGCTCCCCAGTGCTTTGTGCGAGGCAGCTCGGCGCCCTCCGGCCTGGCTTCCACTCGGGAAGGGATCCTTCACTCTCGTTTCCATCTGGCTGCAGGACACACTTGGGCTGCTTCCTGCACCGCTCCCCCCAAGGCTTCCCATCATGCCGGTGCCAGCAGCGAGGCCGATCCATCCCCTCTGCCCCTGGCTGACCCCCACGTTCAGGGATGAGGACTGTTTACTGGATGGGCTGAGAGGGATTTGGCTTTACTGAGATTTCAAGTGCTGCTCATGCCTTGGTTTTAGGGTTTGGAGCACTTGGAGAGGACATGGTTGGATCTGGGGGCATCTCTGGACCCGGCTGGATGGGGATGGAAAGCCAGGCTTCCTGGGAAGCTCCCTCTTTCAGGTCCAACCAGTCACCGAGCCTGGACTGGTGCAGGTTGCTTGGATTTGGTTCTGGTTTCAAAATCCTTTTGCAGGAAGAAGCTGTTTTCCAGCTGAGTTACGGGAATGCCCAGCTTGGGGCTTTTCCTTCTGCTGCAGCCAGCATCAGACCTGTGTCAGCCCCTGGCTGACTCATGGCTGCCTGGGAAGCCGCTGCCTATGTCTTCCTGCCTGCTCCGGGCCTCTTCTCCAAGTCAGGACCTCCATGCACCATTAGACCCCTCTGTGTTCATGGGCACGCATGCATCTTCCCCTCTCTCTCTCTCTTACAGTGGGCGCTTTCCCAGTTGTTCTCTTCAATCTAAACCCACAAAGCCACTCCGTTCCAGATGTGTTTTGCATTGCAAAGCCTGACCTGGGACAAGGTGTGTGAAGATACTTCACTGCCCATGGGCAGGGACATCTAAGGAGCTTATAGGGAAGGGAAAGTCTTCCCTGCGAAGACAGCAGGCACAGAGGTCCTGCAGGAGATTGTGGGGCCAGGGCCGTGTCCTGGTGGGAGGTGTGTGACAGGGGCTGCTGAGTGATGGGAGAGTGGGGAGGAGGCAGCCAACCCAGCCTGGGCAAGGGGAGGATGCAGATGAGGTCTTGGATCAGCTGGCTGAGAGGTATCCATGGGGAATTGCAGGCAGGTCTGAGCCTGTCAGATCACCGAAGCCAGGGAGCAGGTTGAGGCAGGTCTGGCAGGAGGAGGAATACAGGAGCTGAAGGGAAAGGGAGGAGGAAGGTGGTGAAAAAGGGGAAAGGGCAAGGGGGGAGCAGAGGGGAGCACCCAGCCCTGAGGCAGAAGAGGAGTGGTCGGGGCGGGAATGGGTTTGGTTCATCACAAGTCACCTGAGGACCAGCTGGGGCAGGAGCACCACGTGCCAAAACCTATTAAGTGCTCAAGGGGTGACGGAGCAGCCACTTGGCTCCCTCCCGCCCACAGGTCAGGGGAGAGCATCCTTATGTGTCACCTCCTAATTCCATCTGATCCTGCCCTAATCCCTCTTAAAACCAGCCCTGGGAGCCTTCAGGTGGGTGCCGGGGAGAGCCGCCGGGGTGACGGGCCAGGGGGCACGGTGACAGCCTGCGGCAGCGGTGCGGCGTGGGGATGGAGGCAGCGCCATGTGCACCACAGCCCTGCTCCTCGGCACGCTGGTCATGATCCTGCGGCGCCGCTTCTCCAACAGAGTCGAACCGTACGTGCTCTGACATCTCCTTCCTCTCCCCTTCCCATCCCCTTCCTGTCCCCTTCCCATTCCCTTCCCAACCCGTTCCTATCCCCTCTGTGCCCTGGGGCTGGAATAAGCGGGTGAGGAGTGGCCCTGGGGTGGAGGATCTCGCTACTCAGCCTAAGAGACTTCTTTGGAGGTATTTAGTTTTCTTATAGTATCAGTCCTCTGGGTGACACCAGGAGACATAGAACCATAGAATGGTTTTGGTTGGAAAGGACCTTAAAGCTCATCGAGTTCCAACCCTGGCCATGGGCAGGGACACCTTCCACTAGACCAGGTTGCTCCAAGCCCCATCCAACCTGGCCCCGAACACTGCCAGGGATGGGGAATTCACCACTTCCTTGTGCTGGGCACAAAGAAGTCACCTCCTCCCTGTTGCACCAGCACAAGCAAAGAGGAAATGCAGGATTGCTTCCCTGTGTCTCTGGTGTGAAGGGTCAGGGCTGAACTCCTGGGATGCTTTCATCCACACCAGTCAAGGTGTTTCCCAAATGGAGTGGTCCAGCATCCTGCTGCCCATCCATGCAAGCAGCCTGGCTGCCTCTATGTCCTCATGCTTCAGCTGCGAAGGAGACTGAGCAGCGCTCTCAGTGCGGGGACATCAGCAGGCTGCCAATGACACCCTGCAGGCAAACCCTCATCTGGTGTGAAACAGCCCCGGGGAGGTCACTGGGGATGCTGGTGGGGGGGGGTTGGATGAGCAGCTGGGCGCAGAGGATGCTTGAGAGCATCAGCGACACGTTGGTTCTCAGAAGAGCCAGCAGCCACCCCGCTGCAGCCATGGCCCTGGTGCGCTGCGCTCTGTGCCCACACACACGTCCTGGCTCCCAGGCAGTGGCAGGCAGCAGATGGGAAGGGACTTGCTGCAGTCCCGCATCGCGGCGGTGATAAAGCCACCACGGGCGCGCAGGGTCACCTCCTGCTCCGAGCATCGCGGCTGTGCCACGGGCACGCTGCCGGCGGCTGCGGCTTCCGCTGCCTTTCGGGAGGGGGCTTTGCTCCCGTTCAGCACCCGCTCGGCTCCACGCTTGCCATGGGGCCGCCCGCTCCAGCGCCAGCCTCGGAGCGAGGTTTCTCCTGGAGACGCGCAAATCCATTTCCCAGAGACCGGAGACGGGAGCGAGGGGAGGCTGAACCGGCGCTTAGTGAGACAATAAGCGGGGCAGGGAGGAACAAGACTCGAAGCTGGGAAAGTATCTCAGGGCCTGTGTGCCCTGGCTCTCCCTGTGCTACCTGCAGCACTGCCTGAGCTAAAGACTCATCAGTGCCTGAGCGAATATGAGTTCTCTGCAGAGGCTGAGGCTCCCTCTGAGCAGAGATGGATGGGGAGGTTGGCAGAGCTGGCATCCTGCATGTCCATTCCTTGGGAAGCTGCACACAGGCTGGGGAACAGCAGTGATGCCACTGGTGCTGGCAGCCCTGTGGTGGCAGATCCAGCCACAGGAGCAGGCATGAGCTGCCTTCAGGGTGGTAGGACAGGAGTGCAGGGACACCTTTGCGGCTAGCTCAGCACCCTGCCACTGCAAGCCAAAAGCGTGCAGGTGCGGGAGAAGGTGTCAGGGCTGCTGGTTTATGGCTCAGCCACTGTGTCCTTGCTGCCAGGAGCAAGCATTGGGAAAGCACAAAACCTCAGAGCTGAAAGAGCTGGGTTTGGGAGGAACACTTGTGCTGCCTGGGCCATCTCCACTCCCGCAGAAGCACAGCTTCACCAGATCTAAACCAGTGCCCCACAGCCTGCTCCGACCTTCACCCAGCTGCCTTCACCATCACCATCATCATCAATGTGTGGCTGGTGAGACAGCAATGCAGGGATGGAGCGTGCCGGCACCGGCACCAGCAGCTCAAGCCTGGACTTGGCAAGAGGGTTTCCTGGCATGGACCTGGGGAGCACAAGGCACACTCACAGCTGGATGGGCTGGAGAAGCTCCCTCTGAGCCCCTCTGCAGCTCTCAGACAGGCACTGGTCTGGGTGCAAAGGCACCAGCCCGGAGAGAAGCCGTACACCGCTAGTTTGGTTCTTTAGGTGATTCATTGCCCTCACCATTAAACACCAGTGGCCATGAAGAGGGTTTCTGCTTGCTCTGTTTGAGATGTTCATCTCTTTACCGTGCTCTGCACTGGCATAAATCAGAGCAGTTCCACTGACAGCTTCATACCAGGAGAGGATTTGTCTCCAGCCTTTCATATTCTGGAAAAGAGAAGCAGCAGAAGCAAGAAAAGCCAGTGCTGCTGGCCAGGGTCAGGGGGAGTGGTAGAGGGGACCAAGGCAGAACAGACCGAGGCTTCAGATGGGCATGGCGGAGGGCAGGAAGCATCCTCCGCACCACCAACAGACCCAGGCACCAGAGCCCCAGCCCAGTTTTGATCCAGCTGGAGTTTGGTGAGGTCCAGGCTCAAGCTGGGCTGGCACCAGGACCCCATACTGCAACAAAGACCAGGATTTTCCCTGTGTGCACTGGTCTGGATGACCCCTGGGTTAAAGACATGCCTGAAAAGCAGCACGCAGTGAAGAAAAAGACAGGAGCCCACATGTTTGATGGGATAAAGCTGCCTCGCTGCAGGAACGTCCTTCTGGCTCTGACGTCCCCGTGTGCGAAGCAGAGCGTGTGTCCTGGGCAAAGGACACAAATGAACAGCCCAGGCAAGATCAGATTATGTGAAATCCTCTGCCCATTTGACCTCCTTCACGTCTCATCTTCTATTTATATGCCTTGAGGCTGCCAGGGACAGTGATGGTTGTCCTTGGCCCACATTCACAGGGCTGGAGGGCTCAGCCATGGGTTGGAGGGGTCAGGGTTGGCCCCTGGAGCTGGCTTCAGAAAGGGAGGTTTGAAGGTTTCCTCCTAACAGCCCAACCATGGGGTTTGATACCCCCATCTCACTAGAGCTGGAAAGCAAACTGAAACACAAGCCTGGGCTAACCTCCCGTCAAGGGACAGGAAGGTCAAGGGGGACTCCTTGGGCTTCTGTGCTTGGGTTTCCTCAGCGAGCAGTGATTTATCCTTTGGTTTATGTGTTATTTAACGAGAAGGTGCTGGCCAGGGGCCCGGGCTGTTTACGGGTGTCTGCTGTGTTTGCCTTTCTCATGTTCTTCCCCTCCGGGCTCTTCCTGGCAGCAGCAGCTCACTGCTTGCTTCAGATCCGTGTGTGGGTTTGGGAGGTAGAGATGCTGCTGACCCAGAGCCCAGGGTTTGGTCTTGGAGCTGGTCCAGCATAGGGGATGTAGGGCCATTGAGCACCCAAAGGAGACTGCTGGAAGAGCCAGATCTGCAAGGGAATATGTTCTCCATGGAGTGCTCTTGGAGAGGAAACGGGTTAGGGGCTTGTTGGGGCAGAGCTGGACTATGGCAAACCAAAGGAAGAGCTTTGGGGAAGTGAAACATGGATTTCCCTCTACTGCTGCTTTCTCAGCCCCCTCACAAACAAGCTGGACATGAATCCCTGGGCCTCAGATGGGTTATGTTCCTAGGACTGGCAGCCAGGGCCATGGAGAGAGGGAATGTGTGGTGCCATCATTCCCCCCATGAGGACACCCCTGTCGCACCCCACAAACTGTGCTGCAAGGCAAGAACAAACCCTACAGACCCTCTGCACCTCAGGCTGGAGAAAACAGAGCCGGTAGCTTGGCATCCTCAGGATTTAACCTTCCAGCTTCGTCCCCTCTGGGGTGCAGGATGTGACCTCCCCATTTCCAGCGCCCAGGCAGGGCTCTGCATCTCCGGCACTCCTGGAGCAATCAGTGCGCAGCAGGCATGCACAGACAAGTGTCAGCTGAATTCCTGTACGACTTAAATACATCAGCAAGGCCACAAACACAGCTCCAAAGTGCTGCAGGCACAGCTGAGCTGATAAATAACCCCCAAAGCCCCTGGCAAGTGAAACCCACCCGTCTTTCCAGGCTTAGCAGCACTTTCCCCCTTCTATCCGTATAGCAGCTGAGCAGATCCGCTCTCCACCTTGCTGTGCTTGAATCCAGTACCAGAAGGGTCAATTCTGTGCCACTTCTGCGGAGTCATTATCCTGTCGGTTATATAAATGTCTGGGCATGCACAAAAGGCAGCGCTGATACAGTGGCTCCGGCACCAACCCGCTCCAACACCTGCTTTTCAGCTGGAGAGAAAGCCGAGCACAAGAACATCTCGAGAGCTGTCACACAGAAGGCTGCTGTCTTTCAAGCTGAATGGAGGTCTAAATAGCTCTCTGCCTTTGGAATCTCATTTCTAAATGCAATTAATACTGGCACATGCATAATGGGAGACTGACGAGCGAATCCAGACTCCAGCAATAAAGAAGCCAGCCCCAAGTGCTATGTAAATATTACAAATCCTCACTAGGAGCTGACCCGGGGAAGAAATCTTTCTGATGATTAAACCCAAGTGACAATACGACTGGATTCCTACATCTGTCACAATACTACCTGCTGATACATAATGAGCTACGCTAAAAGAACCAGCTCTTGCTGCTCTTCAATGCAGAGAAAATGTCTATTTGTAGAATGTAATTAATCTCTTCAAAATCAGGAACCTTAGTGTCCTTGGTAACAACATGCCAGTGACTCAGAGTGTCTCTGGCTGCTTCTTCTGATTTCTGAGCAAGTTATTGACAGTGACCCCAAATTCGAGCACTGAAGAGGAGCTGTGCTTCAGCAGTGGGAAAGCCAGCTGGGTAGCCGGAGGTGGGGATGGGGTTTACCACCTCTCTGGTCCCCGCAGGGCTCCTTTGGCAGCTTAAGGAGATTCCTGGACTTGTTTCAGCCACATTCCTTTGGATGAGATGAGCTGTGTCCCAAGACCTGGTCCCCAACCAGGGGAGCACAATTCCCTTTTACCATCGGGTGTAACCAGGCAGAGAACAATACTGAAAGCAGAGCAAGGTGAAGCTGCTCCCTCTTTCACCTGGTTTCCATGGGCAGCAAGTGCTGTGCAATTATGCTCTGCATGTCTGCCCATGCACACACACATGTGGCTGCTCCCCAAAGATGGCTTTTGAGCCTGATGGCTCATTTCAGCCAATTTTGGCTGGAGATAGAGGTTCAAAGACATCAGGTCCCTACCCGGTAGCAAAGATGCAAAGCCGTGAGCGCTGACGTGGCAGAGGGATGCAGGGAAGCGATGCATCACCCTCTTCTCCAGCCACCCCCCTCGGCCTGGCTGAGATTGGTCCTGCAAAGGCAAAGCTTGGCCACTCCAGAGCACCCAAGGGATATCTCTGCTTTCTATGAATTTCAGTGGGGAGCAACTGCTGCTGGATGTTGCTCACTGACCCAGTTCCAAAGCCCAGGAGAAGGCTGGGCTGTGATAAAGGGACAGCTGGTTGCAGAGAGGGTGATGGAGGACTTGCAGAATTTATTTATTCCTGGCAAAAAGAACAACAAAAAAAGAATTGCTGGATAAAATCAGCATATTCCAGGCTGAAATGTGCCGCAGCAATTCCTTGTGGGGTTTGAGCTCAGGTGCCTGGTCTCCCTGCAGCTCCACGCTGCTTTGCAGAGCTGGAGAGACATGGGGAAAAGGAGGTTTTTGTCATTACTTCTTCGATTCAAAGCTGTCTTTTCCTGCAGCAAGTCACTGCTTTCATTGAGAAAGAGCTGCAATTGGCACTGCTGCCCACATCTCACCCCTCTCCTCTGTCCCCAGGCATCCCGAGGGAGAAGAAGAGACCAGGAGAGACGCTGGCTCTGACCCTTGTGCCACATAACACTGCTCCGGAGTTAAAGCCAGGTGGGATGTAGCAGTTACCTGGGATAGGGGCAGCTCTGGGGGAACTGTGCTAGCTTGGGGTACAAAGCCTGGTCTTTGCCTTTCTGTCCTGCTCACAGATGCCTCAGGCGTTTTAATGATGGTGTCTTCTTGTTTCACTCAGGATTTATAGGTCTCTGCCTACCAGTGAGGCTGTGAAGGCTCTGGAAAACTGGCTCACTCTGGGGGAAGGAATTAGAGCCTGGAACTCAGACTGGAAGGGAAAAGCCCATTTTTCCATCACTTTCCGTAGCAGCTCAGGTACCAAGTGAGGGTACGTCCAGCCCTTCCTCTGTGGCTGCCTGAATGCCAGGAGCATCTCGTAGGGACAGAAAGGGCAGCAGAGCCGGTGATGGTCCAGCCAGAGTGGGGATGGGGTGTGTGACATGGGCACTTGGTACTGATGTGGCTTTGTGTCCTGCAGTGACTCCAGGGAGGGAGGGCCACCTCCTGCCTGTTCATCCGTGGCTCCCAGCAAAGGTAGGGCAACTCATACCTTTGGAGTTGAGGGGACACTGGTCTGGGCTGGGACATGTTGGGGGGGGTTCGGGAGGGAGTTGAGGCTGTCTTTCCTCATGCCCTCTAGCCTACAAGGAACTGCTGAATGCTTATGGGCAGCTCAAGCACTCACCTTGCTCATCCTTCCCTTCTGAAGATCCTCCAAGGATCATAATCTCATTGTCCCTGCTCTCTGCAAACAATTAATCATAGAATCCTCATACAATTCCAGCCTGGTTTGTGTCGAAGGGACCTTAAAGCTCCTCCAGCTCCAACCCCTGCCACGGGCAGGGACACCTTCCACTAGAGCAGCTTGCTCC
>WYDI02028945.1:0-14250 GCA_009867235.2 Psittacus erithacus
TTCCCTGGGAGGGTGCTGAGGCGCTGGCACAGGGTGCCCAGAGAAGCTGTGGCTGCCCCATCCCTGGCACTGTTCAAAGCCAGGTTGGACACAGGGGCTTGGAGCAATCTGCTCTAGTGGAAGGTGTCCCTGCCCATGGCAGGGGGTTGGAACTGAATGAGCTTTAAGGTCCCCTCCAACCCAAACCAGTCTGGGATTCTGTGATCATCCACTGTTTTAATCACTATGACTGGCATATAGAGCAGGGAAGAACATAGCCAGCCCTTTACAGAAAGTAAGCCATTTCCTCCAGAGGAAACAGTCACTTTAACTGGCATCTGTCACTCAAGTTACACAAAGGAGTTGTGGCTCTGGAAAAACCTGCCTCCAAAGAAACATCTGACTTAATTCAAACATGTCTGGTTAGCAAAGTCTTTTTTGTGGATGGTTTCATCCCCCTCCTCTTTTCACTTCTTTCTACCCCCATGCCCTCAAACTCCACTGTTACTTGCAAATGCACTGCTATTTTCTATGCATCTGTGTCTGTTCTCTGGTGCGTGAGCAGTTGATTTCACAGACTGGTAAAGCCATGATACTCCAGTATATCACGTTTTAGCCTTTTTATTTCTCCTGGTTTTGCTCCCATGGCCTCCCGCCAGATTAGGTCCATCAAAACCAGTTTCAGGCTTCATGTCAAAGAGCCTGGTTAAAAGGAAAAGGGTGGGTTTTCTATCAGAAAGAGGGGCCACAGCTCTATTCCAGTGGTGAAAAGTGCCTGGAAGTGTGCAGAACTGCCTGACAACCAGAAAAGCAGTGGTAAATGGCAACGCAGCCAACTGAGACCTCCTGGCAGTGAAGTCTTCCTCCACCTAACCGGGACTGAGACTGAGTTGTCAGAAAGCTCCACTAAATCTTCGTACTCACATAAGAGCAGAGCCAGGGGAGTGCTTTACTGCCCTGGCATGGAATGGAAAATCAAGAGCATCCAGAATGATGCAAAAGGATCATCTCAGGAGGGGAAATGGCACGGATCAACTGCAATGTTCCTTCTGGATTTAACGCTACAAACAACAGCAAAGCAAGATAACGCTGTAAAAAAAGCCATTCAGAGCTCATGCTTTCCATTTCTGAAACCACTTGGAAACGTTTTCAGGACTGGAAGATCTACTGAACTGACCCTCGTACATGCAAACCCAGACTGGTCCTTGCAGATAACCATTTTCTGATTGCAAAAACCCAGTCAGAAAATTCCTGGACCAGACATTTGACAGCTGCAAGAAAATGCCAAATTAGAGCATATAGAAAACACCCTGTCAGATTCCCACTGGAATAAAAATGACAGTTTCAAATAATTAATTCATTAAGACACTGCTCCTGTGGAAGCCAGAGATCACTCCTCACAAGGCACTGGTAGGAGCCAAGGCGAAAGAGTGTTCAGTTGGAACAGCACCCTGTGAAAAGATGCCCCATCGCTAAGGCATGTGTGCCATCTTCAGATGGAATTAAGATTATTTACTGACAGAAGGAAGATGTAAATTAGATATAAGGAAGAAGTTCTTCCCTGTGAGGGTGCTGAGGCATTGGCACAGGGTGCCCAGAGAAGCTGGGGCTGCCCCATCCCTCGCATTGTTCAAGGCCAGGCTGGACGGGGCTTGGAGCAACCTGCTCCAGTGGAAGGTATCCCTGCCCATGGTAGGGGATTGGAATGGATGAGCTTTAAGGTCCCTTCCAACCCAAACCAGTCTGGGATTCTAGGATTTTCTCAGCATCTTATTTTCTGCAGCAGAAAACCTCTGTTCCCATTCTGCTGCGCTGAGCTTTGACCTGAAGTGAGCAGAGCACCCAGTGCTGGAAGGACCCAAGGGATCTCAGCACTCATTGCTTACACCCTCCCTGTCTACAGCCTCGCACCAGTGCCAAACAGCCAAAATAACAGGGGGTTGGAACTGGATGATCTTACAGTCCTTTCCAACCCTAACTATTCTACAGTTCTATGGAAATAACCTGAGACTGTGCATGCAGGCAGGCAGAATAATGCAGAAACACCAGCTGAAAAGGCTGGTCCTTTGTGTGAATTTAAGTGGAATTCATTTCCTCTGAGGGCTAGTAACTCATTTGAATGTTGACTCAAGAGATGACATTATGGGCCTGTCCTTCACTATTGCTTCAAGCCTTTTGCCTCCACAGTTTCTTCAATCGATTCTGACTTAGATGGGAGTCCACGAGCACTTCATTCTGATTTAATTGTTATGATTCAATTTAGCAGTTAGTTTCAACTGCAATCTGATTTTATTATAGTTGTTGCTAGTGGAAAATGTATCCACCTATTACTAACACTACATAAATTCCAATGCTGTCTTAAGAAACATTGTCGCACGTATGAGAGCTAACATTTCATATTTAATATGCCTACTTGTTGATAAGGCTTGCTGTGTGACCAGGTGCCATGACCTTGCCAGAGGAAGTATTGTTTCAATGCATCACAAAGGCAAAGAAATGCACCATTTCCACATAACACATGGTATCTCTAAGGTGCATCCTTAAAGCGCTGATGGTTCCACCACACACTGTGCACTTGCTGCAGCAGGAGTGTTGATTTGAGAAGATATTCCTTTGTCAAGGAGCTGGTGTTCACATGTCTTCAGGGCTTTTTTTTGTATAAATAAAGGGGTCTGTTTCATAGATCTGATTTCCCTTCCCATGTATATTATAGACACTGAAATAGCACTGCACACTAGAAGTGGCTGCACTGAATTATATGCTAGCTAAGGCAGTCAGAAGATGTGTATTTCCAAAAGAGCTGAGTATTCAAGCTGTGGTAACATCACATCCACTGTAGTTTCAATACAAAGTAAACTGAAGCCAGAGAGACTGTGAATGTACCTTGGAGGAAGCTTTCCGGGCAGTGAGGATAGTACAGGAGTGCATCCGACAGCCTGGGTAGGCTGCACTGTCTCCGTCACCAGCTGAGAGGCAGGAATGATGTGGGTAGAGCTGCTCCAGCTCCACAGATGAGAACTATGAGGGTGCTGAGGCGCTGGCACAGGGTGCCAAAGGAAGCTGTGGCTGCCCCATCCCTGGCAGTGTTCAAGGCCAGGTTGGATGGGGCTTGAAGCAAGCTGCTGTAGTGGAAGGTGTCCCTGCCCATGGCAGGGGGTTGGAACTGGATGAGCTTTAAGGTCCCTTCCAACACAAACCACTCTGGGATGCTATGATTCTATGAAAGAGGAGGTGACTTCTTAGGAGGCATTTTCTAGCCCAGTGATTTTACACTTTACACCCAGGACTTGAGTTTTGGGATCTACCTGCAGGAAGCTTGAGTTATCAGACACATCTACGCAGCTGTATACCAACAGCAACTACTGCATCAGCTGCTTTATCCAAGGTACTACCCAGTTTTCCAGGCCGTGTTAAGCTCTGCACTGCTGTGGTTAGACTAGCATCTACCACAGAACTGCCTAGTTTCCAATCAAATTCACTGCAATAGAAACCAAGGAGACCAGTTCAGATTCAAATGCCCACAAGGCAGATCCCTTTTGAGCACAAACGAATTTAGAAGAAATTTAGATTTAATTAATTCTTCATTTCCTCTGATCTAAGAGCTTTTGTAACATCTGAAACCTTTATCAGCATTGACAATGGTATAAATACCATCCTGCCAGCTCCTAGGGTGCTAGCAAACAAGCTTTCATCATCCAAATGAACTCTTACAGACAGAGCAAGATATAAACACCCATATGTAGAGCACATTCTCTGGACCGGGTCCACCACTAGCAAAACCCTCCTGCTTCCCTGGAACCAGCAATACAAACTCCCTTTATATGTCTTAAGTGTCCACAGTACAAACAATAACACATTAGCATGCTCTTGACACTGCTGTCAAAATAAACAGCTATTTATTAACATTCTACAGGGCATTATTTTTATAAGAAATCCATCAAGCATTAATGTCAGAAAAATAATAGCTATCCCCTGCCCGGAAAACAGCATCTCCCTTTTACTTAAGACAACATCTGGTCCAGATAAGAGCTGCCAAGTGCTAGAGCTAAAATGCACAGCGATTGCTGTTGCATGGTGCTCGCTCTGAGTATTTCTGTGAACAACGTATTTGAGCAGTGTGGTACCACTGCCAACTCTTCCCTGGGATCCCAGCAGGACAACACGTTCCCTTTCTGCTCTTACTGGGTAAATGGTATAAGGGCTGACCGCAACGCTGGCTCTCACCAGTCAAACCTGCAGTAAATATAAAAGGCTATTAAAAACTGCCTCCCCCTCTCTCTTTCTGAGGTGAAAACCTCCCCATCTTTACACAGGGAGACTTTTGCTGCCTTTTGTTCTTGCGGTTGAGGCCAATTTAAAGATATCAAGGAACCTCTTGAGAAAATCAAGAGAGGAAGCTTGAATGCAAAGTGAACTTCCAAACAAAAAGCTATTTTTAGCGTTGGGGGGAAACTCTTAGCATTGGACAAACAATACAAGGAAGTTTCAGACACTGACTGCTAGGGAGAGCTAATATCCCCTTGTTGCTGCCCCACCTAGTCTGGATACAGGAATGCTGCTGCATTCTCAGGCTTCTCACCACCCCCAAATTATCCACCTTCCCCTTAGCATGGTGCAAAAGTTCAGGGCTTAGGCCAAGTGCCACCTTGGTTGGTTCATACACCACATCACCCTGCCACGGGCATGAGTGACCTTAGCTCACAGCATGGCCTGAATGGATCATGGGCTCCATAGTGTTGGTAGGGATGGGTGGTGGTAATTCCATTTGCAGTACCACCAGATGAGGTAGTAAAGCAAAGCTGGAAGCATGCAAGGAGCTGAGACCAAACAGCAAAGGAAGAGTCTTGTGTGCTCAAGGCCTAGAATTAGGACAGAAGCAGAAGGAATGATGTAAATGGCTTTGAGACAACCCAAAAAAGACCCTCTTAAACACAGAGCAAAATATCTAGCTGTGCTTCTGCCCTTCATATGCTGCTGGACCTCAGAAATTTTCTCCAGTAAGTCAGTGGAGTCACACTGGTGCTCAGCAGCTGGGATCTTGCTTGATTTGGGACCCTTTACAAAGGAATGTAGTGACAGGACAAGGGGGAATGGCTTTAGACTGACAGAGACTTAGACATTAGGAAGCTCTTCCCTGTGAGGGTGCCGAGGCGCTGGCACAGGGCGCCCAGAGAAGCTGTGGCTGCCCCATCCCTGGCACTGTTCAAAGCCAGGTTGGACAGGGCTTGGAGCAAGCTGTTCTAGTGGAAGGTGTCCCTGCCCATGGCAGGGGGTTGGAACTGGATGAGCTTTAAGGTCCCTTTCATCCCAAACCATCCTAAGAGTCTACGGTTCTATGATTCTATGACATAACAATAACGCTTTGGCAGTCCCCATTGACTCCCCTTTGGCACCCAGCAATTCAGCTTTCCAGCCCCCTGGAAAAACAACAGGATTTTTCAAGCAATTATCGATATGTAGGGTTTCGGGGTGGGAAGCTCTCACACAGGAGTTTTTCTCACCTCCTCACTTCTTGCTCTAGCTACATTCCTGTTCACTCATTTATAACTAGAATGAGCAGTAGGATCAAAGTAGTCAAGAACAGTTTGCCTTCTGAGATCAGTAAAATAAGACTACACATGAAGAACAGTTTCCCTTGAAACCTCCCCCAGATCTTTGTGTTGCTCAGAGACATGAACCAGCATTCAGGGAACAGAAGATTCTGGGAAAGTAATTTCAGGGAACAGACAAATCTCTGCTTTTGCTGTGAACTTACAAACACTAAAAGCAAGGTTTTGACAACAGAATAAATCAGAAACTGGACGCAAGGTGGAAGTGTACAGATAATAGAAGCTATACAAGATTGCTCAAGTCTTCATCTGGCCCTGTTGCCTATATAAACTCATGACAGGCCAGCCAGGGACATTTTGCAGATCTGATTGCAAGTGGGAGAGAAGGATATTGATTACACTGCAATAAGCTGAGCCTCAGTCAGCAATGTGTCCTTGGCAGGAACAAAGTCCAACTCTGTATTGGCTGCATCAGCACCGGCATCACCAGCAGATTGGGGAAATGGTTCTTGCCCTGTATTCAGCACTTGTGAGCCCAGGTCTGGATGCTGCATCAAACTTTGGGCTCCTTAAGACATAACATTGACTAACGGGAGCGAGCCAGTGAGATGGTCTGGGGGCCAAAGCACATGGTGTGAGAGGAGGGACCTGGGCTTGCCTAGGCGGCAATGGGGAACAGCAGCTTCCAGTACACGGTGAGTGATAACAAAGGAGATGAAGCCTGGCCTCTCAAAGGTGCATAGCAAAAGGACAAGCTGTAGCAAGGGAGATTCAGATCAGTGACAAGGAAAAAGAATTTTGCCCTGAGAGTGCTGAAACACTTGAACAATAACTCAGAAATGTTACATCCATGCAGAGACCTTATAAATTAGTTAGGAAAAGGCCTCTATACTCATCAAGAACTCAGCTCTTGGGGACTAAAATATGCAGGTACCCAAAGGCCTTTGTCTGGTCTGCTCCAGAAGACCTGCTCCTGTTTTCAAATGGCACTTATGCCACTGAATCACTTAGTTTTCAAAGAAAGTCACCTTTAATTTTAGGTTCTGAGCCTCTCCGACAGGCTCATCCAAATCACCTTGTTCTACAGATACTTTGTCCTTATCTTGTTAAATACCCTTTGGGTGAAAGGACAGGGATTTTGGTTGTTACTTCTTTCTAAGTAATTTCCACATGGTTTTTAGTGGGGTGGGGGCACTCATTGCAAAAAGCTCCCGAACAAAGAATAGGAAGAATTTATCTGTGATGTGGCTCTTGGTTCCAATGCAGGGCTGCCCTGTGTCTGCAAAGGGTTAAGGATTAGCTGATGGAAAACATTTGAGAGGCTCTGATAACAGAGCATAGGCAAACAGTGGGATCAGGCTCGCAACTGCTGGTTACACATTGCAAATCACCAGCTTCAGCACAGGCAGTACCAGCCTCATACCCTGCAGAGTGTTTCTGCTCTGGGCTGCACTGACTCCTGCAATAACTCACCTGTCACTCCTAACAGTGCTTTGGGATCTCTTTCTTCCACCCACCAGCCGACAGGTCTGTAGACATGCACCCTAACATGCCCCAACCCTCTGCTCACGGATACCATACAATGGGGAACATGCTGTGTCAGGGTTTAATAGGAACTGCACTGACTCTGAAACACTTGGCTGCGGATTTGTTCAGCTTTTTGAGATGAGAGATTGCTTGATAGGGCAGTGAGTGAGCTCCATGGGGAGCGGCACATGATTACAGCCAAGCACAAAGATGCTGCAGTGTGGATACTGAAATACACTGTGAAAGACAAGGCACTTGCTGTTTTCTGCCCAAGTCCATGCGTTTGTGATGCAGCACTGGCTTGAGACACAGCAGTGTTCCCCATGTGACACCAGAGACTTCTACTTGCACAGCCAGGACCGGCCTCAAGCCTGGGGGAGCCCAGATGTGGGCACAGCTGGCACCCACATTAGGAAAGTCTTTTGAAGTGGCTGGGGAATTGACCAGAGTCTTCCACTCTGTCCTATCTTAAATACTGAGACTGCGCCTCGTTCTTCTCTGTTCCTAAAAGAAACAACAGTTCCACAACCATGATTAAATGCAGTCATTAAATGGTGCTGGGGATATGGTGAAAACTGGTGTTCCTACGCACACACACTTCACCTCTGGGATTAAACTGCCTGGTTTCCTTCCACTAACATTCAAAACTTGCTTTTCCCATCTTCGTCCAAAGACGAACTCAGTTACTGGTACAATGCAACCTAATGGCACTGACATCAGTGGGAAAATCCTGATCCCCACCTCACTGTGCTGCTTCACAGAGGTTCATTAAGCTGAGGATTCAACCCAAGAGCCCCTCTTAACGCAGAACTGACACCTAATCTTCCATGACACTATTTGCTTCTTAACCCAAATAGCATCTCCACAGCTCTCAACCTACAGAAGGTTGTGGCTGCCCCATCCCTGGCAGTGTTCAAGGCCAGGTTGGACACAGGGCCTTGGAGCAACCTGCTCTAGTGGAAGGTGCCCCTGCCTGTGGCAGGGGTTGGAACTGGATGAGCTTTAAGGTCCCTTCCAACCCAAACCAGTCTGGTATCCTACGATTCTAAAGTGACAAGGTGGCAACATCCCAGGGTAAGGAAGCAGGAACTGTTAGTGTGGATCATGTCCACGGCCTGTCTAGCCCTGTATCCTGTCTGAGATGGTGGCCAGCCCCAGCTGCGTCAGAGGAAGGTGTGAGGGACCCGTGTGAGGCAGATGTCATGCCTCACTGCAGCCTGCCCGCCTTAGGAAAAGATGAAAACAAATGAGTTTATAACCTTTTGTCAGCCTGTCCCAAGGATGTAACTTCACAAATATTTAGGTCAAACGGGGCACACCCTGCGCTGCACAGACAGAGAAAAGAAGAAAACCCAGTGCTTCAACCCTTGGATGCCATACTCTTGTGTGCTAGATAAGATAAACAAGTGACAGTCACTTGTTATCGCTGCAGACGCTGCTCTGCTGGCTCAGCCCTGGAGCTGAAGGTGGCTCAGGACACCAGTGAAGCGAGTACTGCAGTCTCAGTGCAAGCCATCATTTTCCACATGAGAGTTACAGAAACTGAAATCAACGAAAAAGAAGAGTGAAGCTCACCCAAACTCTGCTGGTTTTTAAAGACTCAACCCAGTTTATACAAGGGATTCACCAATTGCAGATCTTTCCTTGCCACATGGAATTGCACCCAATTTAGCCGTCAATTCACAAAAAGTCATGAAGAAGTCCCCACAAACATTGTAAATGCAAAGACCTACAGGTGCCTGTGGCTTCTGTCTTCTCCCAGTCTGCTCCTCCTTAGTGGAGACTGGAGGTGGCGACTTCGGCCAGGTCCCCAACCACAGACTGGCTCTTACTGAGTCACAACAGGTTTTCTCAGGTATCACAAAAAGCATCGGTAAGGCTCTTAATCAGACTGGGTCTGTTTCCTCACAGCCAAGCCTGCCCCAGATGAACCTTCTCATTTCTGTCTTGGCAGTGTCTGTGGCTCTCATTCTGCTTGTGGAAAGGGGTCTCCACTGCTCATTCTAGTGCAACACGATGGAGGGCGAGTATCACTGGCCCAGAGGGATTTTGTCCAGGGCTGTGCTGAGGGCAGGGATGCAGCCCGGCGCAGCTCCCCCAGTGCTGGTCCTGCTGATGCAAATCCCAAACACAGTAAATGCTGATCTAAGTACTGGGCAGGACAGAAACCCACCAACCCTGCAAGGTTGCCCTGTTGGCAAGTCAGGATGGGGGCACAAGCACATGAAAACTGCTGCTCTGAGCAAGGGGACAGAGAAATCTATTCTGTGGCTTGGCACAAATGCGTCCTCCATGTCCTTGGTATCCCAGGGTGGCATCACTGATGGCAGAGCTCTATGACAGGGCAAAGGCCAGCTCAGAAGCACCCCTGAGAGCAGGCAGCATTGCCCACAGCTCTTTTCCTCCATCAGCTGTTAATCATTTGCCTTGGCTGTGTTAATTCACAAGTTTCTTTCTCCCAGCCCTGCTCCCATTGTTTCCGAGCAGGGCATTGTCATGAGGCCAGTTCTATATTTACAACAGGATGTCAGCCTGCACTTACAGTCATCTTCTTTGAACTGGATACTTTTACCTTCCATGCTGGCAACGATGCAATTCCACAGAAAGGTAGAAAAATAAACAAGTGTTTATTTAAGACATGCTTGGTTGTATCCAAGTGCACAAGTGGCGCTTCTTCCTATGGGCTCTTCCATGCTCCCGGCCAGGAGAGCACAGGTTTTTTCAAGGCATAAACAAAGGATTATTTCCTAAGAAGATTGAGGGTTTCCTTTAAAGGGAAACAAAGAAAAAGCAAGAAGGAAGGAATCTGCAGAATAGCCCTTAGGAAGTTACAACTCTGGAGGCCCTTTAGTCCCTCACCAGCAAAATGTACTTAAATATAGCATAGCCTGCCCAGAGCACAGCCTGAGAAATGCCATGCACCCAGCAAAGAAGCAGCTCTGCAGCCAAAGCCAGAGGGTGCCAGGCTTCAGACACGTGCCCCTTACCAGCATCTGCAACCAGGCCTAAGAGCTGCAACTCTGACTTGATTTGGCTGCTTCAAAAGGTTTGATTCTGCTTTACTATGGTTTAATTTCCACACACAGGCTTACTTTTTGCTTGAGCAGCAAAGCAGCCTGCAGCCTTTGTCAGAACAGGAATGCAAAAGCCCTTCTCCACTGAACGATGCCACCAGCCAGCTTCAAACCAGACTTGAGACTTGAAGCACCTCTGCTCCTCACCCAAGGGCCGCCAGGTTCTCCCTGACCTCTTCACAAACAGGACACAATCCCAGGAGACCTTATTCTCCATGAAATGCTTCCTCAAGGCTGCTCTCACTAGGTTCCTTATGTATAAGTTTTATGTTATTTCTTGGAGCTGAGATGTTATCCCTTGTGTGAATCCTCCCCATTCCTTGCTGAGTTCATAAACTTGAGCATTCAACTACAGCAGGTTACAAAGTGGGTGAAAAACTCCCTCTCCTCCTCAAAATAACAGGTTTTTGAGGCAAAACTAACACGTTTCAAAGCCCAAGTGCTATTCACACCTCATAGGATATGTGACTGCATCACACCTCCATTTTCCCAATGGATGAGGAGTGTGCTGGACTACACTTCCTATGACATGCTGTGGCCACCCCAACCAGTGAAAAAGGCAATGCATCAGTGACATGAAGGACTGTGAGTTCACCCAGGGAGCCTGGCCACTGCTCCATCCCTGGCAGCCTTCAAGGCCAGGTTAGAGCCTTGGGTGACATGATTTAGTGTGAGGTGTCCCTGCCCATGGCAGGGGGTTGGAACTGGATGATCTTAAGGTCCTTTCCAACACAAACTGTTCTATGATTCTACGTGCAGTCAGGACTAGATGACCCACGAATGGGAATTTCAGGACACAAACGTATCACCTTGGTCAAGATGATATAGTTTTGGTTGGGGTCATTCCACTTGTTGCATAACATTTACTTCTTTCTCTTCATCTCCCTGGAAAGTGAATCACTTTGTGATGGAGTAATAAGTCAAAACTCAGTCTTTTGAGCAGAATCATAGAATAGTTAGGGTTGGAAAGGGCCTTAAGATCATCCAGTTCCAACCCCCTCACATGGGCAGGGACCCCTCACACTAAACCATGTCACCCAAGGCTGTGTCCAGCCTGGCCTTGAACACTCCCAGGGATGGAGCATTTACCACTTCTCTGGGCAGCCTGTTCCAGTGCCTCCCCACCCTCACAGTCAAGAACTTCTTCCTTATATCTAACCTGAACTGTGCCTGTTTAATGCAGATAAGAGTGCTTTGTGCAATGTTAGTTTGGGGCCATCCCCTGTCAGCGCAGCCTCCACTCAATGCTGTACCTGCTCTGGAACTATATGGACACTTTGTGCTCCAGGACACCCTGACCTATCTCCCACATACTTTTTCTCAAGCACAAGTGAGTAGCTATTAATTGCATTCAGCTGTAATGAGAAGTCTGAAATAGTTCAGGCTCTTTGGCAAGAGACTTCTGTTGTAACAACAGGCTCTGGCTATGGATTTATCTGCCACGGATCCTGCTTCCCATACAGCACAGGGTAACGGCAGTAGGATGAACCCTAGAATGTAATAATATAAGCAGGAAGGGCTGTAATTTGAGGCCCTTCCCACATCAAGTAAGTAAAACAATCTCCTCTTTCAGAATGCAACATAATCCTTGCATAAGGGTCCTTTAAAATAATATACAGCGCTGCTGAACGGGAGCCGTGGGGGGACTCCCTCTGATCCTCAGTTATTTCTCAGATTCAGCTGATAGTTTCTCTCTGACTGCTCTAATTCACCCTGAGGAGCTTTAAGTTTTCCTTTCAAAGGCTGCACATACCACTGCATGTTTCCTGAGCAGTCTGCAAGAATAAAGGTACTGACATACAACATGTGAGTCCGCCCCTTTCGAATCATCTGTGTCCTGGTACCTCAGTTTCCCCTCCATGGATGGAAGCAGGTTCTGCTCGTGCTGCATTTCCCACTCAGAAGGACTCTTTGGGGGACTCTCTGCAGATAGCAAAGTTGGAATAAGCTGTAGCTGTATCAGGTGAGCTTCAATAAATGATATAGCACATTTGGACAGAAATGATGATTTCCTCTTCACTGTGCAGGATTCATATTTGGGATCCAAAGTTAACTCTGGAAAGGGCAGAAAGCCAGTTTATATTATTGTTATGTCAGAGTAGCTCTTATCCCTGGATTCAGGGCAAGTACACATGCTTTATGGAAGGAAACAGTACTCTCAGCCCTCACTGCTGTTTGCTTCCCATTTCCTTCTGTCTTAAGACCTGGCCATTTTTAAGGCATGCTGCAAAACCTGGGAGGTAACAGGAGACTTGAAGGCCATGAAAAAACCTGGTGAATAATGAAGCAATCTGGCTATAAAGACACACCAGGGAACAGCTCGATGTAGTTTGCAATTACATTTCCAGTGCAAGATCTAATACCAGTGCCCTGCTTCTAATTTTAGAAGGCAGCTTTTGCGGTGCAAGATGCCTTTGTTACCTCTGGGCCTGAGGAAATCACTGCTGGTCTTCAGAGAGATACATTACACAGCAAACTCTCTTTGGATTATATGTCACTAGAGCTGTCGAAATCTCCATTACAATCACTGGGAGACCTAGGCCAGTGACAGTCAGAAAAACCTGCCTTTGTTTGCTGCTAAATATTGTTAGTCTACTTCAACAGCCAGGGATGTCACAGGTCATGACAAAATAAGGGAGACCCAGGGCTTTGTGAACAGAAGCAGAGTGTCTGAGCAAAACCTCACTGTGTTAACCCTGTCCAGCACAGCTTGGGGAAGGGATTGCTCCATCAGGCACAGCACTGGGATAGAGGTGGTTTGACTGCCCACAGGGGAGCTACTTCACATGCCATAAGCTGGGATGTCTTTACAACACGCTCTCCAGTACCTCCAGCCCAATGTTAGCACAAGTTTGCATCTGCCAGCACCCACCATCCTCAGCTCTAATCCATTGCTGAAGGGGCCTCTGGAAAATGACCTGTATTGCAGAGATCATAGAATCATGGAATCAGCAAGGTTGGAAAAGACCTTTAAGATCATCAAGTCCAACCATTCCCCAGCACTGTCAAGGCCACCACTAACCCATAGCACTCAGGGCCTCGACTACATGGTTTGTGAACACTAGCAGGAATGCTGACTCCAGCACTGCCCTGGGCAGCCTTTGGGGAAGGAATTGTTCCTAATCTTCACCTAAACCTCCCCTGGTGCAGCCTGAGGCTGTTTTCTCTTGTCCCATCCCTTGTTCCCTGGGAGCAGAGATCAGCTCCCTCCTGGCTGCATCCTCTTTTCAGGCAGCTGTAGAGAGCGATAAGGTCCCTTTGAGCCTCCCCTTCTTCAGACTAAATCCCTGCAATTCTCTCAGCCGCTCCTCATCACACTTGTGCTCCAGGCCCTTCACCAATCATCAAATCAGAAGACTGCAGAAACACCTATCTCAGCCACTAATCTTTCACAAGGACTGAGAAATCCTGAGTCTTGGCGGAGTCCAAGCAGCACCAGCAGTGAAACTGTGTAACAGAAACAGAGTAGAAGAAAAAGCACCAGCAGTTCTACAGGGCAATATTTCATAGCTGCACACCAAGTTTGGGCAGTGGAAACAATACAAGCTGTGCAGCAGAAGTCGGTCACCATGGGCGCTGCTATCTGAGCAAGCGCTTCTGAGAATTTATGGCTAATCAAGAACATGACATTATTAACACACTTTGTCCCCAGCCAAGTGCAGATGTGTGCTTGCATAAACCTTTCCTTATCATTATTAAAAGCGATGTGCTGCAGTCTGTCACTGCTCAATAAACAATTCCACATCCAAGACCTCAAATGTTCATCTCTGATGATCTGGATTTTCCATACAGGGTGTCAGGCGCAATAACAAGTATATGACCACAGCCCTTTTGGGCTGCTGCGTTTCCAAGAAGGGGCAAATGTTGATTACTCTTGTGTGCTATCTTGCCTACATAGCTAAGAGTCATCCACGGTCTAAAGGAGCCAGTGGAAAACCTCCTGCTGGCTCCACTGGGCCTTGCATCTGACTGCTAGCTATTCAAGAATGTTAGGCAAAGTTATGCCTTTAGCGTAAGACAGACCTAAACCATAAAATCACAGGTTGGTTTGGGTTGGAAGGGACCTTAAAGCTCATCCAGTTCCAACCCCCTGCCATGGGCAGGGACACCTTCCACTAGAG
>WYDI02028947.1:0-16798 GCA_009867235.2 Psittacus erithacus
ATATCTTCCAGAGAGGGCTGACGTTGTCCCTAGTCTGTCTTTTGTTTATGACATACCTATAGAAACCTTTCTTGTTATCTTTCACATCTCTTGCCAGACTCAATTCTATCCAGGCCTTAGCCTTTCTGACCTGATCCCTAGCATCCCACCAATGACAATGGACATGTCCCTGTATTCCTCCCACGCCGCCTGCTCTTGCTTCCACCTTCTATAAGCTTCCTTTTTCCTCCTGAGTTTCCTCAGCAACTCCTTCTCCATCCATGAAGGCCTCCTGGCCTTCTTGCCTCATTTCCTTTTTGTCAGGATGCAACACTCCTGAGTTTGGAGCAGGTGATCCTTGAATATTAGCCTTGAATATGTGAATGTATATCCATATATATGTCCATATATGTATATATATAAATAATATATATATATATCCTTGAATATTCATCCAGGAAGGTGTGAAAACACTGATCCTGCACCCAGAGCTGACTCTCATATTCTGGCTGCCAAGAGCAGAGACTAGGCTTCTCTAGGGCAACTGATATTTCACATTGCCTGTGGAATGTAAGGCTACCAGGTACAAGAGCAACTACAACTCTAAAGCAGCCGTGAAAATCAGTATTATGCTAACTAAGCTAAGAGTTTGCAGCTAAAATTGACGTTTTGATGTCATCAAAAAGCATGATTCAACTGCTTCAGGTTCAATACATTTTGTTCCTCCTCATGTCACACGACAGCCTCAGTCAGAACTATATTTTTCCCACCTTTCCTCCAGAGGAGACACTGCCACTTACTTTGGTTTACCCTAAAAAGACCAATCAAAGGGGTGAGGCTGAAGCAAATCCAAATCAATTCAGGAGAAGAATTTCCACAAGTGCTAAGTACTGGCCTAATTATTTACTATCAAGTCAGCAGCAGTAAAGGTAGGCCAAGAGTGCTTTTGCAAACAACCTCGCCACGCACATTTTAAAGAATTAAGAATACATGAGTATCAAATATTATTTATAGCTACTACATCCTAAACCCATAACCAGCACTTATCTCTACTTATCATCTGTTACTAAGAGCCTTATCATTCTGCATCAATTAAAGCTAATGTAAACATCTAATAATACATACAACAGGAAGACCTATTGAAAAAAGTACTTCCCTGAGTTGTCCTCAAACCTTTAAAACTGCACAGCTTTGAAGCTGCCTCCTCAGTATCACAACTCCTGCAACTCTCAAAGTAATAAGCTGACAGCAAAATTCAAGTTTTTCCACATCTCACATAGAAGAACGGCAGAAATTCAGAAAAAAAGGAAAACTGCAGTAAAAAAAAAAAAAAAAAAATCAACATTATACAGTTACTTTTGTTACTGGTCTGGAAGAAAAATAAAGCCTTAACAGCTGCTTCAGACATGATTCAGCAGTGGAAGAACATTGTGGAAAGATTTTGAGCAGCAAAACTGGAAGTGTACATCGCATTCTGTAACTGTAGTTAATTAAGGCTTTGTGATTAGAATAGGCACAACAGAACGCCTGATGAGAGTCATGTGGACACAGCAAGCACAGGACTGAGCAATCCAAATCAAAGCTGCAAGCAACATTGACTGACTTTCACAGAATTAAAGAAGAATCTGTGCTGAAACCTTTGCTCTGTAGCTAATATTAAATTATTAAATTACACTCCCTTATGTTCACTTGGATAAACAAAGCAATAGGCTTTTCCACATATTGCTTCCATGGCCGCCTCTCCTATACTTCAAATTGTCAGCTTTAATCCATCCCACTGTCTCATCTGGCTCAAAAAAACCCCAAAGAATTATTTATAGACCACAGATACACTGTGTACAACTATTGGAGGTATCTTTTCAAGGCAGGTATTTGCTATTCCCAAGTTACCGCAAGATTCACACTATGGAAGGGTAAAGCACGCTGATACTGTCCTGTTGTTAGCTATTCTCTTTATGTAAGAGAACTTGCAGAAACAAACACAGAATAGTTTAAAAAAACTAAGTTATTCAAACCAACTTTGAAAGCAAAAGTTCAAACAGCCTAACAATAACAGGAAGTATTTCAGAACTGCCTTCCATCAGATAGGTGCTGTCTCTCGATACACATGTCACAAAGTCTGTTGAGCAGATCCTTTCATTAGCCATGGATATGTACTATTCTCTGAAGTAGTCCATGATGCAAAGAAACAGTTAGTTCCATCTAGCCCACCTCCTGAAGGAGGCTATTGCAGCAATTAAATCATGCTATTTCAGTGACCCAAAAGAGAAAAATTTAGTTCAAACAAAGCTCTCTTGTCTAATCAAGACAGTCACAGACAGAGTGGGAAAGGGAAACAGCCAGACAAATGACAAACATACTGCATTCAACACCAGATTACTTTTTTATGTATAATGTTCATAATTCGATGAAAGAAAATTCTGTATGTTCCAGTGTATGGAAAGCGAAAAACAAAAAACCAAAAACCAAACAACATTCAGTGTCAAGTCTAGTCAGAATCTCCTGAAGCAAAACAAATTTCTGCTGTTTCACTAAACCCTGGGGCAAATAATTCAATCCTTGTATTAGGAAAATCTCATAACCATTTAGAAATAGGTCAATCAACATCCTGAAATATAAGCATATATAAAAATACCACCTTTCCTGCACATCCACCATAGAAACTGACTACAAAACTGCACATGACATGACTTATTTTAAATGCATAATCTTGACACTCTTTCCCCTCTCCTTCCCCGCCCCAGATCTGGTATAGATTACACTTGTATAAAAACCTGCTAGGTATATATTCTAGATACATATGTTAAAGATCCTGGTGACTAGTGATAAAGAAAATACATGCAGTAAGGGCTGTATTATTACAGTAATTTGTCAGCTGTCACACCACCTTTTCCTCTGCACTTTTAATCTCAGTAGAGTCATAACTAATAGGCCTGACCTAGCTCACAGTCAGGTTCTAAATAATTAGTAATTATCCTTCTCCCCCTGCCTCTTTCACAGAGCCTTGCCTAAGAACAGCCTGGCAGCTCGAGGCTCTCTAGTACAAGCTGGCAGACTGAGTCCCACATTCCCCCTTCCAGCTCTGAGCATGACTTACACACTCAACTGGGAAGCCAGAAGCTCTGGACCACAGGATATGATTTGTGACCCAGTAACAGAGGGGTATACAATCTTCCTGTAGAGAGGGTGGAGTAGAAAATAACAGCTGTGGTCAAATCCTATACTGGGAGCACATACACGGCATACAGCAGTGCTAACAAGGTTGACAGCCTTCCCTGAGCTCCAGTAATAAGGAAGCACTGGGTCTGTTTGCACTGGAAGTGCTATTCATCTAGAGAAGACTTCAGAAGTGAAAAGACAAAAGATGATCAGGTAATAGAAAAGACAGAAAGGCTTATTATCATTTTCAGTAAGGAAAGTAACAGGCACATGGTGTCATTTTAGTCTGTACTAAACACCTTGAAAAGGCCCATCTGTTAGTGGTACTGTCCCAGAGTTGGAAACACTACCATCAGAGCTTTGGCAGGAGTGCAACTGCATTTCATTTTTCTGCTATCTGTTACTACTTAAAGCTTTGCTTTGTTCACTAAGACAAAGATACTCCACTATGCCTCAAGGCTTATTCCTTTTTAAAACTGCACTTGTTAATGCTAAAATGTTACTGAAATACACACTGTTTGTTTTCCTAGACTCAGTTTTGATAGGCACAGCGTTAGTTCTGGAATTATCTGTCAGTCTGCCAGCATGTAGTAGTTCAAGATCTTAAGACAGCACTGCCTGCACATGAAAAGACATAATCTTCCTGTCAAACCACGGAAGGCAGCCGTGTAACTTTAAATCAGCCTGTCTCTTTGTGACCTGATAAGCTGCATAATGCTGTGAGAATGCATAAACCTATCAAGACTGCCATCAAGCAATATATTTTATTAGACCTGCTGACATAGTTGGTTTAACTATGGAGAAAGAAACCCAAACCCAATCACCTGTGATTTCAGGCAGAAAAGCAAATAGGACACTACTGAAAGAATTTTGGCGGCCCAGGAATGATCCCCACCAGAGTCTGAAGAAAAACATGATGGAGTAGGTATGAACAGCAAACAACACAGAGCTCCTTCATCTCATGCAGGAAAGCTAGACATGTTCACTAAAGATTGGCAGGATCCAACAAGCTTGCTTCGTCCTCTTTGATGTGGTGCTTTTACACTTCGGCATCATCTACTTTCTGGGGGAAAAAACTCCCAAAACCAGAACCACTCAGAAAATACAAAAGCAAAAGCAACCCAAAACTAACCAACCAAAACAATCACACAAAATAATCTGAACCAAAAATCTAGGGTCCCCTCCCATATTCTACTGTGCCTTGGAAAAACAGGCACTGTCATGTATGTCTTGTGTATGTCACTTAATTCCTACCAGAAAAAAAGTTAGAAAGGAAACACCACTCCCCTTTGAGAACATTTAGTGCTTCTCCTTTTTAGGCAGGCCTATTAACTCAGCATTTAAATCTCATTAACTTTAATAACCGCGGTAACAAGATTCAGTTCTTCCCAGGATACACAGAAATTCATTTACACACTTTATAAAGTGAAATGACCATGAGTTATGAAAATGCCACATTTCTTCTTGATCGCCTTACTGTAGCTTTATGGGCTTCTGTCTCTAGGTCCCTTCCAGTGTACCTTTCTCAGTGTTACAACATTAGTATTTATAAATGCAGAGCTACAGCTCTTTTTTTTGAATATTATGTAGATTCTTTATGAAAGGTCTTTCATATTAAGACAGCCTGAAACATCAAAAGAGGTGTATAGTATCCTGAAGAGGCGCAGGTAGTTGTTAGCACATCGGTGTTAACCCTTTCTAACACCATCTTAGGCAAGAGGCCACTGACTTTCCATCACTGTGTTTCTGAGCATACAGTGTGTGAATAAACCCTGACACTTTAGAGATGTGTTGGAGATAATGAACACCTATAAAGTATACTGAGGGCAATTAGTCCAAGTGCTGAGTACTTTTGTTATTAATGCCAAAAGGTAAGTTTATTCCAAGCTTTCAATGAGAAAAAAACCCCTCACAAATATGAAGAAAAAAGTATGCACAGAAGTGTGTTGTTTTGAATGTAAAAATTAAGAACATTAAGGCTTGGTCTCGAGATCTTCAAGGACAGACAGAATGGTGCCTGCCTCTGTCTTTTTGCTTCGAAACATGTTTCACATACACTTAACACATGTAACAACCGTGAGAAGCAGATGTGGATGGAGTTGGATGGAGTGAACCATGCTCTCATGAGATTCCACATCACAGTTGGTCTTAAATCCATTCATATTTATGACTGGAATGAACACCTTGACAATGGGAACCAGGAAAGAGGTTCCACAGATCAGGTTTTCTGAAACATTATCCTTACGGCATAAGATAAAGATGAACTAAAAAAGACCTAGAAGCAGAGATGCAAGATGCAGGGAAGCAGACTATAAGTCTGAATCATTACATGCAATGTTTTGCCTAAGTCATATGAAATAGGAAATTATCATTCGCAATAGCTGGGTCAGCCAAAGAAGATGCAGAACAGAGATAAGGGCCCCTGACTAGATTGACATGGCAGCTCTTGAGTAGGAAAAAGACCATAAAAGGGATCCTCTCCACACATCAAATGATAGAACCTCACCACCACCTTGAGTTCTGAAATGCTGGAGGAGGACCCGAACCCAGCTAGGGTTACCTTAGAGACTCTACTTGGAGAGAGCTGGTAAGAGAACTTTTGACCTTGGAAGAGGAAGAAAGTGATCACAAAGCTGTAGATACAGCAGCCATGCTTGGGAAGAATAGAAGGGAGGAAACCTTTCACAGTCAGTGCTTGCACCTCAGATCTTGTCCTGCTGCTGCCTAGCTACAATGAAACAAAATCTAAAAGCAAGTTAGGAAATTGGCCAAAAAGGAAAGCTTCAATTAAGCCTCTGAATAATTTAATGCTATTGCAGACAACTCAGAACAGGGAAGACGTATAGAGGTTTAATGCACTAAGTTCTTTTATCCAAGTCTACTACAGTATGACATCCACATGTAAAAAATATGGCCTGCTTCCAGCAGTAGACCACAGAGTTAATACAAAGCTGCTGAGAACTTTTATGAGTCTGAGTTGCATTTCAGTGCCTCCACTGACAGGTTAGAGCTCAAATTCATATTCACTTTAAAAGTGCCAAAGCAGTTAAAGAAATTCTTGCTCCCAAACAATTTGTTACTGTCTGTTTCCTGGAGATCAGTAATTCCCCTGCCAAAAAATAAGTACACTGAAAAAAGAAAAAGTACCGCAGGAGCCCTCCTTAATCCACCTCAGTGGAGAGCTATTTCTGACAGGGGCAGTTCACGTACCTTGCTTTGCCCGAAATGCAGGGATGGTCATCACCAACTTGTAGACAAGAAAGTGGAAGCAGTATTATTTTCAAATGATCCAGACAGACCTGAAAAAGATACTCTGTCCCTAATCCTGTATTTAGATTCAGGCTAGTGTAAGCTACCAGCTATCTACTTGAATTTAATTAAAAACAAAAGAAATTCCACATGGTTAAAAAAAGCTTCAGCTATGCTCCTGTTCTCAAGCATTTTTAGAAGTTGAGAAGGTGAAAGGTTTTAATTAAGATGCCTCAGCAATATGAAAGAATGAATCATTTACAAGGAACTTCATTTGAGCTCAGTGAAAGGGTGCTTAACAATCCATATTTGTTATTTCTGATGAGTACACTCATTTTTTACTTCAGTTCCACTCACTGTAAATAGGCTATAGAGACAACAGACAACAATGTGAAGAGTCTGTGTTCAGACTACGTGTGTAGCCTAGTATCTTGGTTGCTTCACAGCATTTTTGAGGTTGGTTATACTTGAACTGCAACTAACAACTTGGATTTTAATTACAGGCTATAAAAGCGACAATAAACAGAAGTGTTTACAAGTGATGTAGATTCCCCTTAAACTGCTTAATATTAGAAGAGTGCCACCATTCTTTCTCTTTGCCTCCTATCTCTCTACTCGCCTCTCAACCTCTCATCATTTTGTGTTTGTTTCTGAAGTGCTAACATACAGTACTGGCACTTCTAGACCACCAGGACTTACAACACAAAAATAAATTAAACCTGCGCTTAATTATGAGTAGTGCAGCGAAAGTGCATCCTGACACACTTAACAAAACATTTTCCACTATTTTCCACTATTATTTCCACTACAGAATGCATCTGATGGATTTCTGAAAACACAAAAAAAAGGCAATTTCTTAGAGGAAGGAGCTAAAAGGGGGTTTTATGTTTTAATAAAAATATGTGTATAACATGAAGTTTCAGGAAACAGAATACCGAAAGCAAATTTCATAAGAGATGGCAGTCATGCCAGCTTCACCCATGTTGACCTATGTATTTTTTCCTTATTTTTTATTAATATTCATCTTTCAGTCACTGTGGTTTCCACAATTTTGCCAGCAAGTGGTACTTTTAGGATGAAAGGTCTGAAAAACTCATTCAACTACATCTTTTTTTACGTAGCAAAATATAGACGTATAAATGTGAAAACATCTTTACAAAGCTGATGCCATAAAACTGCAATTTTGACATAAACCTGCCTTTTCAAAAGCTGCTCAAGATTGAAACTCTATGCACAAAGTTTTCATCACATCTTGACCACAAAACTTGAAGTTTGCAGACATTAAAGCATTTTCATAACTCAGTTTCTTCTGGAAAAAATACACCTGTGCCATACAGTTAAATGCAACCACAGAACTGAATTTAATTATTTTGCTATATGCATTTAATTGTGAAAAGGTAGAAAAATGCATACAGAAAGTGAAGAGCAGAAGGAGGAATGTGTATTAGACTGCTTTTAAGAGCACGTCATAAAAATGTCAAAAATATTCCATTCTTTTACTTTTTTTCTCCAAAATAACAAGTGTTTACACCCTTTACATCACATTAAGGATAAATCTTGGAACGGCCGATGGCAGTTGGGAGATTTCATTGAGAGAAGTTACACCACTATCATTTGCAGTTTTCTGTACTCGAAAATAACAAGTCAACTTCCTGTCCTAGCAGCACACAAACAAGGTGGCAGTGGGAGCTGGCAATCCCCCAGCTCCTATTTCAGAGCACGGCTCTCAAGCATGCTAACTCACCTGACAGCCCATCAGCATCTAGGGAAAAGAGCAAGGTAGCCTGAGCCTATTTGCGCTTCATATGCAACAGAGAGACTGCTGCAAAAATATCATTTTGGAAAGACTTCCAGGCTTTCCTGGAGTAGAAGTGGTGAGCTTGTATGTAACAAATTTCTTATGAATGAAATTCATGAGCAGCGTTTCATGGTTAGCAACATAACCATGTCGAGAAAAGGACCACCTGTATCTGACTGCCTAACAAAACTCAGAAATCCTGCACATACATGCTGAGACTCAAAGGATAAATGGTGCCTATTTTGACTGAAGGACCAGCCCCCGGATGCCCCTCATTACAATGATCTTCCAAAGAAGGAAGCTCACATTAATTGGGAGAATCATTAAATAATTGTTGTTGAAGCTATTCCCATGTACTTTCCAGAGTGATGCACTGAAAGATTGTTCTTTAGTGTGATTTTACAATGCCCAATTAGGCAGATGAACAGTGAAGGTGATCACTGCTTAAAGCCAGTAACCATTACAATGACAAAACAAGCAGGATCTCCTGTCACACTCCAGTATTGTTTGCAGGACCACAGAGATTCTAGAAATAGATCACTTATCATGCTGAATAAGTATCATACTTTCAAAAGGTGAAAGTCAAGACAGAGTACAGGACAATACAACACATTTCTTGAGCACCTGGGTGCTGTATTTCACCTTGTCAATTGAATTTGAATTCTCTCTCACCTCTGGTCAATTGAATTAAAAAAGTTACTGAATTACTTGGAGAAAAAGATTCTGACCTCTCCTCTTACATTTCTCTCATTTCAGCACCATAAGGTTTTTGAACAAAGATTTGGAAAGTGGGACAAAGAGAGGCCACATGCCAGGCTCCAGTATCCAGTGAAAACTGATCCCATCTTTGTGCTTCAAAAAATACTCACCCTAAAGTGCAGTTCATATAGGCTGACCCAAACTGCATTAAATGCTTTCACAACCCACATTTTGCTTTCACATAAATAATAACATTCCCAGTCATGCAAATTCTGACCTATTATCAATCACCAAACTATTCAAAAACTCAGTATTATTAAAAAAAAAAAAGGGGGGGGATGTAAAATTGCCTTTACTCCCTATGGCATCCAGCAACACATTTTGGAAAGTCTGTAATTTGCTCTCCTGGGCTGTCCATATAATTTCAGTATACAGTGCTGTGAAATAATGGAAGCAGTGCACTAGTTTTGCTGCCTTCTGTAGAGGGATCTGACTTTGTATTAATTTTGCCTGGGAACTCCACAGATGGCTCAAGAGTTCGCATCTCCTGTTGCCAGTCCATGAATTCACAGCTCCATCTCCCTCTTCTTTCTCCCTACCCCACTCCCTGTGCCTGGAGTACTTTTCCCAAGCTGGGTGAGGACATGGAAAAAGACATTTGGAAGTTAAACCCAGCAGCTTAAACACCTTATAAAGAAAATTTAAGAGGCTTTCACTCACCAAGTACAGGAATTGTCAACTTGGGTGTTATGCACTATGCATGAGAAAGTAAATACATGTGATAAACGCATTTCTTCCCACGTGAATGTAATGATTCTCAGCTAATGTATCTAAGTTAAGGCACACACTAGTTATTTCTGGACAGAGCAACAATTAACATTTTATACATAATCAACTACTGGCTTTTTTATATTCAGAACCAATTCCAGGGATGCTGCAGGCCTGACTTTTCTTCAGCTGAGCAAGCAGCGAGATATTATTTCAACAACATCCACTTAAGAGTAATCAGCCTTCATGTCCACATGCACAGAAACAGGATATTCACAGGTAGTATATTAAGCAAAACATGTAAAAGCAAACAGTTCAAACTGGTTTGCCATGATTTATCCAAAACCACTAAACAGCCTTCCATTTGATCTTCTCTGCAACACACTGAATCAGGACTTGTCCACCACTGCTAACAGCAACAAACAAACAAACATCAACAACACTGGTTTTCACAATTATTTCAGAGTACCCTGAAATATAAATACATGCAGAAATATAAATACTTTTGTGATAGCAATAAAATATTCTTTATGAATAAAGGAAGGAAGGTGACTCTTCCTAAGAAGGTAATCTTCCTAAGGAAGGTAACTCTTCCTTACCCTGCACGCCATAACATATTACCTGTTCTCAGACTTGAGCTTAAGGATAGGAACTTCACTAATACTCAATCCCGGCAGTTACAGCCTGATGCTGCAAGGCTGAAGGATAATTAAAGGTTGCTGCCTATTAGATTACACCAGCCTCATGACAGAGCATATTTGGAAGCTAATGCTGAAACCCCCTAGCTCTGAGTCACTGCAGAGTCCCAACAGGTCAGGACGTTTCACTCAGCACCTGTACTATTTGGGTTGTCTGGGCTGGACACTGCATTCTGACCTGTCAGCATGCCACCTGCCTGGGAGACTCAGGTGCACCACATCCTTCCTCTCCACCAAATACACCTTCAGCAGCTGTATCCCATTTATCAATCTAAAGACTTCTGCAGCACCTTCCATGGCAAACCCCACAACTCTTGCTGGTCACAAAGCTGCTTTATTTCCAATACCTGTGCAAAGTATATGCATATTTATATACATTCCTTCTATATGTACATCTGCAGTGACACTATCACCTGTTTCAAGCATTAATGATCCTTTTTCAATCAAGTCTTAATGTACATGTTTATTTTTTCTATAGCAGTGCCTTTGTGTTTTAAATGCATGCATCATATCTCTCATACTGTGGTCAGACTTCTGGGCTATAAGTTAAACAAAATGTGATGCATAGTTATGTAACTGAAAAACATGAATTTATCTTCCCACAGGTTATGACTCTAACAGCACAGCTGGAGCATCCCACACACAGCCAGACATCCAGGCAAAAGACAGTGTTAGAGGTTCCTTATCCCTTTCGAGCCACTACACAAAGGGCCTCCAGCTTATACCCAAAGATCCCATTTCAGAAGTATTCCCCAAATTTTGTGCAGTGAGTCACGAATTAATCAAGTCTGAAGATGCTAACATGATAAATCCCAAAATACTCAAATCTGCCTAAACAGATGCACACTACCTTATCTGCGGCCTGACTAACATCATAGAATTGTTTGTGCTGGAAGGTGCCTTAAAGCTCATCCAGTTCCAACCCCCTGCCACAGGCAGGGACATCTTCCACTAGACCAGGCTGGTCAAAGCCCCTTCCAATCTGGTCCCATACAACATAACATTGCAGAGGTATTTACATCCTCCTCTATTAGAACTTCAAAGAAAAGAAGAAAACTATAATACTTGTGTGTTCAGTTGCATTTCAGTCTTAACAGGGGTTTTCAAAACCTTTAAATTTGCTTTTTCAAACTTATAAAAGAGTCAAGATAACACTGACAGGAATAAAATTAAATATGTAAGATTTTAGCCTCATCGTGTTTTACAGAAACCTGAAATCTATTCATGATTAAAAATGCCTATTTCTGCCATGAAAGATACATGTATTATGCAAAGCTCAATATCTGACTTTAAGTGCAGAAATACAAAGTTGTAAAAAATTCTTATCACTCCTTTCTTTCTTTCTCACTTATATTTCTCTAAAGCCTGTAGTTCTCTACATCTTTTAGCTGTACTGCCCACTGCACTTCCTACCACCATACAGAGACGACGACTATTGAGGTCTAGTGCCACCCTCCTACCACTACACCGCCTTTTACTAAAGCACAGCTTATTTCAGTGATGCTGTTTTGACATATTGATAATCTGAAAGATACTCAGTATTTACACATGGTGTGTGTTGTTTCTTTTGACAAAAAAAAAAATAAATCTGTGATATTGTTCAAAAATCTTCCATCTGAAATGCAACTGCAGGGGAAAAAAAAACCCCAAACTTAAGAATAAAGCCAAAACCAGTGAGAGCTTACAGGCATTACTGGGAGTGGGAAGATAGCAGCCTCAAACGAAAAATGAAGTTTGCTATTGCAAGTGCCTTGAAGTGCCATCATAATTTTCTCAAGTGAGATTTATGATACAGTGTAAAGGCACTTCACTGGAGGAAGGTGTTTAACTCCCCTTTTCAAGGGCCAACTTCATTTGTCACTGCAGCTGCTATAGTTTCTTGCAGTCATCGATTCCTTTACCTTGGTGTTGGGGGATTTCTTTTTTTTTTTGTAGTTTCACTCTTTTATTTAAATGAAATGAGCATTATTTCTTAAGTTGATACATTAGGTCATGGCAATGGTTGCCAGTAGAAATAGTATACATTACCAACAGCACAGCACCTTTGGGATAACATAGTTAAGAAGGGTGAAAAGCCACTGTGCAGGAGCAATTGCAGCCACAAAGAGAGTGACAATATGCAAGAGAAAGAACTATGCAAGACACCAAGTCAGTGAAGAAGGAGGGGGAGGAAGTGCTCCATGTGCCAGAGCAGCCCATGGTGCAGACCACAGCGAGGCTTTGGTGGGCACCTGGTGTTCAGCCAGGGTCAACCCACCACAACACCCATCATGGCAGCTCCTGCACCCCTGCTGGTGCACCAGGTCACCAGCATTTCTTCACCAAGGAGTTTGCAAATACAGGGTAGATTGAAATCTCACAACTTGCAGGGGCAGATCACTGCAGAGGGAGACGCTGAAGCATGCTCTTAACAGCTGTTATTTAGCTATTACCACCACTTAACTAGTTTCTTTAAGATACCCTTCACAAATGTATGGCACCAAAAGTTAAAAAAACCCCAAACAAACAAAAAACCAACACAAACATACAAAAAACCCAACCCAAAACACAGAACATATGAAAACAATTTAAAGGTGAAACACAAACAGCAGTTTGGCAGACAGAACAAACAGCCTTCTAGATTCAGTGTCTAAGCAAAAGCGTAAATTATGTCCTAAGGGATAAATATCTTTGCACTTAGGAGAGTTTCACAACGTTTTTAATTTCTGGTCATGGCATGACTTTGGAAACAGGAGAGTGAACTCCTCCACTCCAGCCATCCCCCAGCAGGAAGGCAAGGGGCCATTAAGCTATACAACTGTTGCTCTTTATAATAGATTTCTAAGGCCCCCCTTGAAGTATGACACGTGTCTTCTGATGTATCTGAAGAATTACTTTTATTCTTCACCTGGTGGACAAATACGCAATTTCCAGAGTTTATGTAAGCAAAGACAGGAAAAAAGTTACCCAGTCTTTCTAAAAAGAGGTAAGGCTGATGGAAACATATTCAAACATACACTGAAAGCCAGATGGTATCTTAGAGCTACTCTAACAAGGGGCAAGTTTTCATGTTTCTCTAAATACAAAACTGTTTTACATCAAAGGACTGAGAGAGTTCATGACCTCTAGATGAGAAGTGTGTGCTTCTGCTCAGTGAGAGTGCAATGAAAATATATTCAGTAGTAAGAATCTGGACTATCTGTATCACTTTCTGGAAGCAAAATGCAGAATCTCACTTTGTAACATCTTCCTTGTAATGCCAGTAAGAAGGCCATTTGTTCCTGTTGCTAAAACACAGGGTGATCAACTCTGGAATGACAAAACATACAGCAATTGCTACTTTTCTGTGCATATAAGCATAAGGAATCAAAAGTATGAATAATATGAGCCAAGATTCACAATCTCCTCTTATAAGTTACTTTTGGCTATGTTAATTATCTATTTCAAGCACTTAAGTTCATAGTCTCTCCCAATGTAGAAAACAGTAACTATGACAAAGATCTGAATTTTCAAGCAGGAGACATGCTGTGTCCCTGCTGTGGGGGCAGTCTGTGGCCTTGACACCACAGGACCAAGGAGTTCACAACCTTTTCACACCACTTCAAGCCCATCAGTCTGACACGTGCTTGAATTTACAAGTGACAACTTGCCCTAAAAGATGCATTTAAAGCAAGTTGTTATGACTGATTTACGGTCCTGTATTAGTGAAACTGCCTGTATGTTTGATCCACCTTTCACAGTCTCACAAACATTTGATTTCTACTGACACAAACTCTAAAAATGACTTTATACTGTAATCATACTAAACCAGCAGTCCAGTTGTTTCAAACACCTCCTCTGTCCAATCTGGTATTATCTGTTCAAGACTAAAGTACCTACGACTAATACTAAAAAATTACAAATTATGCTCCTTGAGGTAAAGTTATCCTGCTTCTCCAGCCCTCTCTTCCACAGATGCCATCCACAATGCTCAGTGTATAGTTTATTTCAGTCTTGAACAACAATAAAATCAACTTGTTTCAACAGCAATCAGCAAGACAGTAAGTTAACATCCTTATTCTCCCTTTCTCCACTTTTTTTTTCCCCAGGAACATCTACCTATGCCACTACCCATAAAACTAGTCCAAGTATTCATAAATAAATCCACAGGAAACACTTTGGATTTCATCTGAGAGAAGCAGCTTAAACTTGTAGATATGAGCTTGTGCACACCAGAGAGCTATGGCTGCGCACATTGGTTATTTTTGCATTTACAAGTATATGCACGCTAAGATTTGACCTCCTCTTCCTTCAAAGAAAGTACTAAAGGACATTTCAGCACAGAATTTAGCTCTGTACAAAGAGTTTCTCCTATCAGACAGTAAGTTAAGGGCCATCAGACAATACTGAGCTGCCAATATTTGCTGCTCTCGCCCCACCATGGCTTACAGAGTAAAATTAAACACCTTTCATATGATTTACTATGCCAGTGGTCTCAGTGAGAGAAAATCAAAAATCAAGGTAAAAAAAATGCCTGTATTGAAGAATTAAGCCTGGAATCTCTGGTTGGCAAAACTGAGAGAAAATACCAACACAGAAATACACAAGCATTCCATGAAGTTTTTTTAAATAAAATTTAGGAGGACTGAGGAATAAGGATAACTTCCTTCACTGTATTTTCCTATTCTAGAGAGCAGTCAAGAATTGCCCTGAGGACTCAGAAACATATGAAAACTGCTTCTATAACAGCCATAGATTCAGTTTTCGACTTTGTAAAAATGAATTCACTTGGAACACCAAGTACTGTTTTTTTCCTTTTTCAAAGACAGAGAGCTGTATCAGTGAAATGATACCATCTGTTAATGTGATGCTTAATAAACCTCAAGAAAAGGGTGTTACAAATTATAAATGCATCACATGATCATAGGCCAACAGGGTAGTACAACCTCAGTATGAAAAGTAAAATATTATTGTTAAGATAAATACGAGTTCTCATTGCAGCTTTCTGCTGCAGCTACTAGAGGAGCCATGAAAAATTCCTTTCTTGTAACAGTTCAAACTCTGGCAGTTTTGTATCCCTTTAATATTTTGTACCCCTGTTAGTTTTGTATTTGTAATCTACCACCCTTCCTTTCAGCAATTATCAAAGCTGTCTTTCAATGCAGAACATTCTCGTGCAGGAAAGATTAGGATAAGTAAAGTGAGGTCTTGTTCCTGCCTTTTCCAACAGGTTTCCTGTGTGGCTTCATATGAAGCCATGAGCATACCTGTTCCACAGGAACCCTACTTGTAAATAATATAGCCGCACATTACACACTGAGGCGGTGCCACAGGAGGTGAACTGTGTTCAGTTCTGCCAAGTACATAAACTTTTTTGAACATCATTGGACAATCACGACACATTGCTTTGCTGCTTTGCTACATAACTTCCCAACATAATCATCTATTTCGTAGTAGTATTTGATAAACTCTGTTATCTGCGCACGTAAATGGTTCATACAGCAACTGGCAACTCCCGGAGAAAACCTGGTGTAGCACTATGGCAGTAACTACCAAAATCAAAGGAAACCTCTCTGCATAAGTAAGAAAATAGTACTTTTATGAAGTAATTTGTTTTGGATTATATTAGTGGAGTTGCAGTTTGGGTTTACAGTTAGTTTCCATTTATTTGGTTTATTGACATAAACAGACACATACCTATGAAACGAGAAAAGAGATTTTTTCTTTAGAGAGCCACAGGTACAGGGCTGACATTGGGGCCCATGAATGGATGTGCCAGCCTGTGCTGAAGGACACCAGCGGTATATTGACAAGGAATGGTGAGGAAATCCTGAACGCTCTCTACGTTTCTGCAAAGTTCATGCAGAGAGAACCCAAACTCCTTTCTTTCACCTCTGGGATTGCCACGCTCAAATGACTGCGCATGGTATAAAAGCCTTTATTGATACAGCGTGAACATACAGATTCATTTACAGGGACACCCCCCTGGGCCTCCTGGGCACAGGCACTGCCTCAGGGCCAGCACCCCAAAGGCCTTTCTCCAAGGCACAGTGGGCGAAGGGGCAGCAGCAGCAGCAGGGCTGTGGGGGCCCCCTCACCCCCGTGTCATAGTGCCAGCACCCAGCATCACAATGCTCCGGGGCAGTGTAAGTCCGGCGCCCTCCCCCAGTGCTTTGGAGCTCCAGTGCCAGGCACTGGAAGGGTTCTTGCTCCCAGGCTAGATCAGGCCAGCAGCTCTTGGAAGCCCCTGCGGTGGCTCAAGGTGGAGGCAGAAAAGGCAGTGCTAGTGTCCCCTTAGAGGCATAACCAGCCCGTGGACCGGGAGCAGGTCTTGCTCACGTGCTCAGGGAGTAGCCGATCGCCAGCACTGGGGTCAGGAAGGAATTTTACCCCGGGGCAGATTGGCACCGGTCCCCGGGGGTTTTTTGCCTTCCTCTGAGCACTGAGCATGACCACTTGTCAGGGCTCCTCTGGTCCCGGTGCTCTGGGT
>WYDI02028948.1:0-15249 GCA_009867235.2 Psittacus erithacus
GTGGTAGCAGCAGTGGTTTGTGTTGTACCTTAGTTACTGGACTGCTCTTATCTCAACCTGTGGGAGTTACATTCTTTTGATTCTCCTCCCCACCCCTCTGGGAGAGGAGGGAGGAAGTGGGGGGGAGTGAGTGAGTGGCTGCGTGGTTTCTGAGTTGCCGGCATGACATCTGTGTACCTACCTACAGATAGAACTGGTGAATATTATTGCTTGCCATCTGAGCTGCTTCCTGCTATGATTAATATTTGTCTACACAGTTGCTTTTTTGTATACAAACCTTCTCCATTCTTAGTTCTCATATTCCTTAGATTATATTTGCATTTACCTTTGACTCTGGCATATTTAGGTATAAGTCCTGATTGTGGGATTTGTGGGAGTGTACCCTTATTTCTCCAGGCTGATTTCTTTTGCATGGGATACCATATGTGTTTTTAATCTGGTAGTCACTGTTTTGTGTTGAAACACAAAGCTTCCACAGTAACTTTACTGATGGAATATATTGGTGTTACCAGTCCTCCTTCCCTGCATTATTTAGGTCCTTTGCTGAAGTCACATACACATGACTATAATTCTAATATAGGCATATCTGTGGTATGATTCCTGCCTCTGGTGAGAGAAAATTTAGAGCAGTTGCAAGTATAAGAATGGATGACCAACAGCTCTTCCTACCAAGCCTTTTGCTTTTCCTTCATACAGCCTTTTCTGGCTTATCCATTCTGCCTCATCTTTCTCCATTTTCTTTTCTTTTTTCTTTAGCCTTATTCCAGTTTATGGCTCATTGATTTCATAAGTTGTACCAAGACCTCAGGTTCATCCGCAGGGCATAGACATCTAGAAAGCTAAAATAGGGCAATTGGCATGGAAAGAAAGTGGAGATGGCTTGGCTTTATCTGCCAATCCACAAATAACTTGGTGAGCAGAGGTTCTGGCCATGAAATCTGAATGGCATTTTAGAAATAATAAATTTGGTTCATTCCCAGGTTACTTTGGCTTCTGCTGATAGAAATTAAAATACAGAGTAGTGTTGGCAAAGCAGTATACAGAGTGCAGAATAGTGCAATGACCCTGTAAGCTGTTCCTTTGAGGAGCTTACAGCCATCTATCACAGCCTCCAAGGTGTTGATTAAAGTGGGTAAGGCTGGAGACCCACGTGATTTTCAGGGCATTACCCCAGAAAGCATCAGGTTCCTGTGATGTTCTGATTGCTGCTTAAAGCTGTTCTTCCTTTCTGACATCCCTGTGGCACACTTCTTGCCTTCCTGAACTTAATGAATGCCCTAATCAATTTGAAAGTGTCTCTGGGAAATGAAGTTTCCTCCACTGTGCCAGCAGGTTGATGTGAGCTACCAATTTCCAACCCTTAGCTTTGGAGCACATGCTAGCAAAGCCCAACAGACCTTTACTACTAGATGTAAGTGAGCAGTGCAAGTGCAGAGGATACCTACCTGGATACCTACCCTATTTCACAAGAGCACTTCATAGCTTTCAGATGTGAATGATACAGAACAGTTCTAATTTCAGACACAGACACATTTTATTGGGCATTTTTGTTACTTATGCATTGCACAAGAAATTTCACAGCTGAATGTTTTCTTTCCTGACACCTGCTGTATAAAGACATGACAAAGCTCTTTTCAGAGCATCCTTTAGTTTACAGCCATGGTTTTCTCCTCCTTTATTTAACAGCACACAGTTCATGTTATGAGTTCTTACTATGCTCTGTGCCATGACATCCTGTTTGCCTCTTCTCTAGGTACGCAAAATTCTCACTGGCTTCACTGGTAAGCTGTCTGAGCACAGGCCGCTGGTCAGCTCTGATGCCTGTCCTGTGGGCAGAGCTGTAGCCCTTCCAAGGTTTGCCTTCCTTGCCTCCAGTGAAGTCCTACTCTTACCACAGAACTGCACTGGCAGAATTACAGGCTGTTATTGATAGGAATGTGTTTCCTGCAACAGCCTGAAGTCTGAGGCCAGCGGACCTCAGTGGGCAGTGTGTCCCACAATGTAACAGAACCAGAATTTAATCCAGCATTATCTTTAACACAGTATTACTGAAACCTACATAACTCTCTTTCCTTTCTCCAATTCACAGCTACCTCATCCCTGAACTCCCAGCTTCAACAGCTTCAGCATCTTCAGCAGCTCCAGCATCAACAGCAGCAGCAGCAGCAGCAAAGCCAGCAGCAGCAGCAAGGTCAGCAGGCACAGACTCCACAGCCACCCCAGCAGACCCAGCAGCCACAGCCATCAGCACCACCGCAGCAAAACCAAACACAGTCCCAGAGCCAGAGCCAGCCGCCTCTGGCCTCACAGTCCTCCAGCTCCCCTCAGAAACCCAGCCAGTCACCAGGGCATGGACTTCCGTCTCCTCTTACTTCACCAAATCCATTGCAGGTAGGATGCTCCATATAAATCTCTAGCAGAAAATGCACACTATCCCTCCACTGCAAGGGGAAGTCAAGTGAAGTTTATACTTTCTGACCATACAGGCTGAGAAATTCCACCTCGTATTAGTTAATCCTTACAGATATGCAGAGTAGAACAGCTAAAAGACCTGATAAACCAGAAGGGCATAATTAATTATGGTCCTAGTCTGCTGCTTTCTGAAGAGTAAACATCTTTTGCTCTTAAAGTCCGTATCATAAACCCTATAGAAAACTATCTGATTTTTACCAGCCTGTGACTTTCTCAAATGGTATTTACCCAGCAGTCACCCTTTATGGTAACTTACAAGAACAGCAAAGTTAGCTGTTCATTGATAGACAATCCTGACTGTTGCTAAAAAAACACAGATCTTCTGCTGGTGGTCGTGTGCAAGGGATGGATGAGTTATCCTTCCTCTTCCTCACAATTCAAATGTTTATCCTGCTAAGAATCAAATACTTTTGTGAAAAGTCTCACTATAAACTCCAAAGCTATGAATGCAGTTCATGCCTTTTCTCTGTGCTCACTTCAATGATATGAATGTCTGTTAACAGACCTGCAGCTGTGGCACCCACCCTTATGCTGGGCTCTGCCTGTCTTAGAATTCCTGGGCAGAAAGAGGAGAGCTCTGATCCAGTGGTCCTAATTTCTAATACTTTGGTGTTCAACTGCACTTAGAAACCAGCAAAGTCTCTATTCACTTTACTCTCTAAATCTTAAGATGACTTTAAAGGTTTTATCCATACTGATGGTTTGGCTCCATTTCCTGCAGAAATTAAACTGCATCAGCTTAATAATTAAAAAATCATTTTTCAGACAATTAAGGGAATTGGTTTACAAGAAGCTGTGTTTGCCATGTGGTCAGTTAAACCTGCATTAATTTGAGCTTCAACTAAATTGCATCAAATCTGATTTTTTAGTGATTTAGATAATAGACTTAAAAGTCCACAAGAGATGTGTCCTTGCTTTCTGAGCTTTTTCTTATAGTAGAGCATAATGTTTCTAGAGCTTCTTCTGTGTATTGTCTGAAGGGCTACTTGGGCACCACTTAATGCCCAGTCTATCATGCTAGTGAGTGCTTTGGGACTCTTTAGTATGCAGATTATTGACATACAGAGACAGGAATATTTCCAGAGGAGCCTCTGTTACATTTTATTGTCTTGGTGCAGCTGTGATGTATGCATGCTAACTGTGTACACTATATGTTGCTTATAACTGCCTGCTATATATTATGCTTCAAAAGGCATTCAGTTTTCCAAACAAAGCAAATGCACACATAAATTAGAGTTAGGGTAGGGAGAAAGAGGAATTATGTTAGTCCACATACCTCAAGAGGGTTGTACTAACACTGAATCTGAAGCCTTAGCTCTCATGTGCCCTCTGACCCTAATGTAAATCTCAGCTGAACCTGAGTACTTCTAGTCTCATCTGTGACCTACAGGTACAGGCCAGTAGAAGCACTATCTACTGTTAGCTCTTCAGGGTCACACCTCGCTTGCAAAAGTACAATAAAGTAAGTAAACCCAGTATTTCCTTGCATGGGAGGTGCCAGTGTCAGTTTTCGTGTCAGTTTTCACCTTGGCACATCTTTCTCTTCAGCACGCTTGTCCTACAGCTTCCCTTCTGAAGGTGGTCTGGATGTGGTAGACTCAACAGAAATGGAAAGAGGGAACCAAGTACTCTGAGGTGGTTTTAGTTCAAACGCTATTCCAATGTCAGAAAAGGGGAAGAGCATCTTCAGTCATAGGCTTGCCAAGCTGCTGAAGAGGGCTTTTAACTAAAGTTGCTAGGGGAGGGGAATTCTCAATCCATCCCACTCCTACCAGTTTGTTGCCAATGCCAGAAATATATGCCCAGAGCCTGGAGAGGGATCGCAGGTCAGCAGGAGAGCATCTCCTTAGACATTGGAACGAAATTCTTCCCTGTGAGGGTGGTGAGGCATTGGCACAGGTTGCCCAGAGAAGCTGTGGCTACCCTGTCCCTGGCAGTGTTCAAGACCATGTTGGATGGGGCTTGGAGCAACCTGCTCTAGTGGAAGGTGTCCCTGCCTATGGCAGGGGTTTGGAACTGGGTGAGCGTTAAGGTTCTTTCCAACCCAAACCAGGCTGGGATTCTGTGAAACCTCTTAGGAACTGGGATTACATTTAATGAGAGACACAAGCATGGGAGGTCTGGCATTTCCCCTGGGCTGAGCTCAGCAGTACTACTAAGTCAGCTGCGTGACTGGGACACTTTCAGTGCAGCTGTTAGGGAATTAGAAGTCATTAGCTGTCAGCTCTGGCTCAGCATTAAAGAGTCACTAAGAAACTGGAGGATAAGTATTTTTAACTTTCTTTCCTCTCTGATCCTCACCATTTAAATAGCCATGAAGCCCCAAAGTTTGTTGACAGATACAAATGCACCGTGTGCTGACATCCAGAAGAGAAGCCACAATTTAGCATGGTATCAGGCCTCAACTTAGCGGTGTGTGTAGGGCCATTAGTTTGGCCTCCTAGCCTTTTCTGCAGTACTTCTACAGCAAGTATAATACTTCTCAAGCTTCCCAAAGAAATACTTAAGAACTTGAAACATGCTCTGTCATATTGCAGAGAATGGTGAGATTCTTTATATGCAAACCAGTGAGACTCAGAAATATTTCCAAAGGAACTGCTGTTGCACTTTATATATGGTTGAAGGATGCGTTCAGGTACTTTACTAAAGCAGAGCAGTGGTAAGATCCCCTCTGTGAAATTTGTCTTTCCATTGTAAATCCTGCAGAGGGAAGCTGCTTTACCCCCATACATCTGTTTTCAAGATTGGATCTGAAATTGGGGTTTATTCTACACAAAAATATAAAAAATAAAGCACTGAAAAAAGGAGGGAGCACACGTTTGTCAGCAGGTCATAGAGCCAGTTCATAATGGCTGCTTTAAATGTGGAGTTTTTAAATGTCTAATGCTTTGACTTAAAAATCGACCTAGAACAAAATTCAGCAATATTATGGCCTCTAAGGTAATGTGCTTTATGAACTAGAATGAAATGGGTTTTGTTTGAAGAATATTAAGGGAATAAAGATCAAGTAAGTTTAAGTTTGACAGCTTAAATTTCATTTCTGAATTCTTGATTTTTTCATGTGGGCTTTATCCTCTTACATTATTCAGGATCTGTCTGAAAGATATTAGTTTAGAACAATGCAACCTCAAAAAATTGTCATGGAAAGTCAGTAATTCAGGAGGATGATTGTGTTTGTTTCAAAAAACTCTGAAGGATAACAGCAATTACATCTGAAAATGTACAGATGCTGTCATGTCCTTCAGAAGGCAAATTAAATGAAAGCGACTTGCTTAGGTCTACCTGGGTGAGGTACTTGTGCTGGCTGATCAGGAATTAATAATACCTGTGCAGCGTACACCAGCTAAAAGTCTCAGAACAATTCTTGACAGATTGTTCTGCAATACTCTGCTCTAATTTTATCACAGTGCTTTACTCAGTTCAGTGGGCTGGATTGTAGCTACAAAACTATTATGTTTAGGAAGTCTTTTAATGGTTGCGGAGGAAGATGAAAAGCCTCACTTTAGGTTCCAGGGCCTGGATTCTGTGCTCGCATTAGTAATGATGCTCCAGATTTACACTGGTAAAAGCAAACCTCTGCAGAAGCAGGGTCATTGCTGACCTGCAAAAGGTGACAAGCCAGGGGAGAATTTTCCAAAGCAGAGCTGTGTTTCGGGAGGTGGTGGGACAGGTAGATGTCTTTTTATCCCTTCATTTTAGAATGGTGACATTCCTCATAAAGATAATTGTAGTCTGATTTTTACTGTCATTGTGTCAATTGATTGAGACAAGGGAATCCAGAGGTGAAAGACATGTTGTAAACTGGGCACTTTAAACCCTTTACTTCTGGGAAAATTCACTTCTCCTGTGAATGTTCAATGTTATTACATGGCAAACGATATGGGTTCTTGAATGGTTAGCATGTTGCAACTTCAAAGCATGGTTGCCACCACTTACAGAGTTTCCATCCAATTAAATTTCTGGAGCTATAATATCATGATTATATGCCGTATAAAATCAGATGAGCCATGTACTAAGTAGCCAATTATTCTGCTTGACTACCAGAATAAGGCGCTTTTTATCAACAACATATATTTAACTGGCTCCAAATAGAGGTTAGCTTCTGGTTCTGGCACTCACTGTATTTTTTAGCGGTATGGATAAGAAGAATGTACCCACAGCCAGATCTATAAAGGGAGAGCTACACTATAGGTATAGAAGAATTCCCAATGATTTCTACTGTTCTGTTCATGTGCGAATAGACAAACAGGAAATCCCCCAGGGATTGCCCCACTGTAAAATTATTCTGGCCGTTTTCAGAACTCTTTCCTAAAGCACCTTTTTGTCACAGAAGCCTGCCTACAGTAACTGCAGCTGGCGGAAGATGATGAAGAGAAAAAAATAATAATAAAAGGAGGGAAGAAGGGAAGTGAGGAGATGACAACAGCAGAAAAATCTTCTAAGTAATAGCAAACTCCAGGATAGCAAAACCAGAACCTCCTTCAGATTAATTTTTCATACTAATCTTAAATAATGTATTTGGAACCTCAACACTTTTATAACAAAGGAGAAAAGAAAAGCGGAAAGGCTGAAACACTCAGCTGTAAATGAGGGAGAATGTGTATACAGATGCCTGAGGCTCCAACAGTCACAAAGTCACAAAACCAAAACCACCCTTTCCCTTCCTCCTCCACCTCATTCACTAGTTAGCTTCTCATTAAGGAAAATTCTGCCTTACAGAAATCTCAGTGTTTACTGACCCTTTGATAAATTTACATATATTTAAGATACAGAAGAAACAGCCAAGTCTCTGTTGGTTTGAGAAAGGCATCTGGGATAAGCTTGCAAGGACTACAGTCATGGGCTGTCTTTATGTCTGTGTTCACAGCCAAGACCTGCTGTATTTTTCTTGTGCTTACTGAATCATGAGATCAAAAAAACTTGATCAAGACTGTGACACCAGAAGTCCCACTGAGGAGGATTCTTGTTTTGCTAAAATCATCCAGCCTTCTTTCTGTGTATAACACTGTGCAATGTCTGACTGTCTGAATCTATTCCCAAGCTACTTGGTAATGTTTGACAAAGAAATCTTTTATAAATGGTGAACAAGTGCTGTGCATTGGATCCATTTTCCAGAATTTCCTAATTTTTGGTATCAACAGGGATGGAGATATATTGCACATCACAAGGCAACAAGTGATATAGACATGTGCAGTGGACATTTACTCATGCCCATCACCTGCTTAGTGAGAGCCTGTTGAAGTGCTGATCTTAGGTGGGTTTCCAGGCGGTACAGGCAAGACTTAAGTATCAGCTCTAAACTAATAGCATGGAAACTCCCCTGCAGGCAGCTGAAGTGAGCTGAGCTTGGTGAACTCTTGAGAATATTTTGCATATTTCAACCCCTGCTCATTTCAGAAAGATTGAACCTCTTTTTCTGTGGACAGTTTTGGATTTCTGTAGTCTTACAGTACTTTAATGATTTCTGTGGGTTGATAAAGATGATTTCATGAGTGGAAGAGACAGGTACTTGTGTAAAAATTTCCACTACCTAGAAAGTCAAGGTCATACTGATACACCACACACATGTGCCTATTACCCACTGCAAATGCTGCTGTGATTCCTCTCCTCTTGTGTTTGCGTTACTTTTGCCAGTGCGGTAGTTCTGTGAATCACACAGGCATTACTGTTCCCCAACTTGAACCCTGCTTGAGAAATTATTGGCTTTGAGTTTCAGTGCATCCAGTGCCTCCTTTCTTCTCTCACCCCTTCTGGGTGTGCCGCCAGTTAGGCCACTCTGATGTGGCAGTACAGCAATTTGTCCTAGATGGACACCTGGGTGTCTCTGCACTGTGCTGTACCATGCTCCCTGGTCCAGGTGCACAGTGCAGAGACATGCCAGCTGGTTTCCTGGCACAGCTTGTTTGGGGACTTCTGCTTTTCCTGTGTACCTGGATAGGCATAGGCATCATTTCCACAGGAAAGCAAGTTTCAGAGAGGTGTAGGACTGCATCCGTCCACAGGACCAAGTAGAGTTTAAGATGTCCTCAGATGTCTTTCTTCTCCCAGAAGCTCACTGGTTTTTGGGGTTTTTGAGGCATTGGGACTTCACACTGTAAAGCTGTTGAATACTGCATTTAAACAAAGCAAAGAGATGTTTAAGGGTTCTCAAAAAGACTTTATAAGCAAGTCTCTTCATTCCCTGAGGAAACCTTCTCTCAGTTGGAGCACTGTCTGCCTGGCCCATCCAGATATACTCTGCAGGTGTTGCTATTTTCAGAAGCACAAGGAGTACTGGTGTCTGACTCACATTTAAAGCAAAGGAAATTAATCTTCCAGCAAAACAACTGGCATTATTAGCACCCACGGGGCAGAAGCTGAGGCTAATATAGGAAACCATTTGCTAGAGAATTCTCTGAAGGAGAGGAAAGTGGAGCTGTTTGCCCAGCAAGCTCTGGCTTCTAAAATGGGAGCATTTAATAAACTCCCTAAAGCAATCTAAGTATTTAATAAATGGGGAAATAAATAAATAATATCCTCCCAGGATAAATTTGGGAAAGGATCCATATCCCATAAGGTCTTCTATTTCCAGAGCCTCTCTAGGCAGAGAGGAGGACCCTTGGGGATCTTAGGAGCAGGAAAAATTGACGCAGCCCCTCAGACACTGTTTAAAAGCCAATGGATCTGTTTTGCTAGCATTCATTCCTCTTAATTTCTCTTTTCCCTCATATTTCTAAAAAATAGGGATAAAAAAAATCTGCCAAAGCCTGACTTTATGTTCCCCTATTTTTCATACCACTCATACCTTTGCAGTAAAGCCAAACAAAAATGCAAGTCACCACAGGTTTCTAGTCCTGTGAGACAAAGAAATTCTTCTGTTTGCAAGCAGGTGGGCCAAGTGAATGCAGAGAACCTAGTGGGCTCATTGGATCTGATTGAGGAGCTATATTCTGGAAGGGTATAGCCCTGATGTTATGTTATTATAGGCTTCTTGTACAAATAGCCCTGAAAGAGGCTGATCAGCTTCTAGGTACTGCCTCAAAAGGAAAAAAAGAAAAAAGGGGGGGGGAAAAGGCCACTTCAGCCTGTGTTTTAGAGTTTAAAATTAAGCCTTTTTCAGCCGTATTGCTGAGATCTATCCAAGTGTCCACTTGTGGACTCCTGGGGTGGTTTTAGCAGACGCAGTTTAGGGCAGGTGTTTAAAAAATACTACTACTTTCCCTTTTTTATTGATAGCCAGGCTGTTTTGAGACAGTGACTAAGCACAGGCCTGAAGATTATGAAATTTGCTTAAGTGTTAATGGGTTGATTGCTGAGTTACAGCCTGCCGTCTTTACTGGAAATTGATTGACTGGTGCTGCAGGTCTTCACACTTGACGCTCGGATTTGACTCGAAAATTCTGCCAAGTCTTTTACTCTGAAATTTATCTTAATTAGATCTGAAAGACCTGCCACAGCAGAATAGTCACACCGATTAAAATGAAAAACAGGAGAAATTACTGATCAAATTAATCATAATGTCGGGTTACAGCTGTAGGTCTGATGTAATTTGCCACTCCAGTGAGTTACATCGGCCCAGGCAGAGGAAAGAGAGCTGGTTTTACGCTGATCCGTAACATCAGGCAGCTTCGGGCAGCCCATCAGGACGTTTATCCCATTCATTCTCTTGGCTTATTCTGACCTTAGTGCTGCAACTAGAAACAAATTAGAGAAAAGGAAAAAAAATATCCTTTTATCCAAGGAGGTCGCACTCGATACATGAGCTTTCCATATCCTTCTTGTTTCGTTTTTCCCCTTTCTCCATCAACCTTCTGCTTTTGTTTAAAGTAACCAACAATTAATTATGTGGAAAGTGGAAAATTAAAAAGTCAGAGGTTACCACTTCAGGTACAAGTCAGAAAATGTGTATTTCAAAGAGCTCCGAGTGGGTTAGGATGTGAGGAAATGAGGATCATTTAAGCCAGTGGGTACATGGCAGCACATGAGAAGGCATGTCCAGTAGGCAGGAAATAACAGACTTGATATCTCACAGATGTGATGATCCTAAAAATAATTTGCACATTGCATACTGTAATATAGTACATTTTGCTATACCCTTTTTAAAAAACAAATAAAAGTCACTGGTAGAATCCATGTTAGGTTGTGGTTCTTCAGGGGTCCCACCATAAAGAAGTCTTTTGCAGGCTTCCTACTAGTAGTTTGACCAGCATGGTTTGAAAGACTTTTAGGACAACCTGTCTTGTAGCACCACTGCACTTTTTGCTGCTGATCCAGGACAAAGTCAAGAAATGAAAGTATTTGCCACCAGCTGGGAAAGGAAGTGAAGTAAATGAAAGAGAAGAAGAAAATAGATGAACACTTTCAGCCTCAGAAATTGTCTTACCCTTGAAGTACACCCAATTTTGATTTTGATACTATAGTACCTTAAACTGATCAGGAATTTTCAGTGATTTTTCCTCGCCAACAATGATGTAACTCCAGAAAGTTGGTTTCTCCCCTGCCCAAAATTTCATTTTTATTTGCTATTTTAGGCCTGGGAAAGGGAAAGAACTGAAGATGGCTTTTGTTTTAAATCAGCTTCAGTTGTATATCAACAGTTTATTACATTAAATTGCCTAAAACATAGTGAATTACCAAAAGAAATCAAAACAGTTTTATTCATGGTGATGATTTGAAATCTGCTGAAATACTTCATCATTTTCACCTGCAAGTTTTTGTTTGCTGAAACATTTCAATATTCCATATTTCATCTGCATTTTCAACAGAAATTACATCTTAAATTGGGACAGGAATTACATCTTTGACAGGAATTACGTCAATTAGGACGGTAATTACATTAAATTATATCTTAAATTAGGACAAGAATTTGATTTATAGCTTAGACATGACCAAATATCCTGTGAAGATTCCAGTTGGAGAACCAGCCTGTTCTCTAGAAGAGACTGGAAGGCAAAGCTGAGTTTTGATAAGGGAAAAACTGATGTGTGAAAATAGCATATCCTATGTTGCTAGGATTATCCTTTGACTTAAAGGAATGGTGATGGTACAGTTTGGTTCTTAAAGGAGCTGAGAATCTTTAAAGCAGCAGTCGCTGCTGCAGTATCATTGTACACCTGTTAAATATTTCCAGGCTTGCAGCAAGCACCAGGGAAGCAGTCAGACCTGGAGGATCCTCTTCTCTTAGCTAGAAATAAAACCCCAAAATATGAGCCCAGTCACGGTACAGAGCAGTACTTCGTAGTAGGGATGGCCAGTAAACTGATATCAGAAGCTTATTCTGAATGAATGTGATAGCAAGTGATATTAAAATTGCTAGCTGCTAATGCTCTTGTGATTTTCACTGTAGTAACTTTATAATCCCATTTTCAACCTGCTGGATAGGCAGACTCAGCTGGAGTCTCTGTCCCTTCTTGCTCTCCTCCCAGTTTGGGCAGTGCTGTGCTTGTTGAACTGGTGGCTCCATCTGGAACAGCACTGGAGGTAGTAGAGGGCTGATCTCTTGACATTTCCCAGGAGATGGTTGACACCTTGCAGAGCGCCAAGCAGAGCTGCCAGTGTGGGTGCTTAATGGGCTTTGGGGCAGATGATGAGGATTAAGGATGTACTGGGATCAAGGTCCAGGAAGGAGCAGACTCATTCCCAGGGTTCATCTGAGGGTGCAGTTTCCATCAGTGTAGAATTCCTCAAGGACAAGGCTTGATTTTAGGCAGGGAAAGGAAAATGTTGTGAGGAAGAGAGGGGAGAAAAACAATGTCTTTGTTATTCACAGTGCCTTTTTTACTACTGACCTTTCCCACTGGGAGAGAGTGACACAAAATGAGACTGGCATTGTGAAAGGCTGAACTTGCATCACTGATCGCCACTCTAGAATGAGATGCTGTGTGCATTTCCATCCTACCTCTGTCTGCAACTTTTCACTTTATAACGAGACCTAACAGTACTACTAGGGAAGCTGGCAGGAGGTTTCTCATAGCTCTCAAGTCAGACAGGAGCAAGTTTAGTATGCCATTAGGAAGGTTTTCCCCTCTTCTCCCTCCCCAACTTTATAGAATTACAGCTTCCTTGGGTTTTTTTTAACTGTCTTCTGACTATGAAACGTGTTCTCCATGCAATCAAAATGTGTCTGACAGAATTTTCAGTTTGTGTAAAACAAATATAAAAATAAACAAAACTTGAGAAAACCAAGCCATTCTAAAATTCCTTGATGTTTTCCCCATAGACATTCAAACAGTATGTCTAGGGGGAAATCACTGGTACTTCAAATGTACAAGCAAGTATAGAGAAAACACACGTCAGTCCTGTAGACCCAAACTTGGCAGTCCATGCTCTCATGAGTGAAGACTGCAGGGAAAGGAGGGGAGAGAGTGCTACTGCCACATACCATCTGCATATTTAGCTGTAAGCTCATTATCAAGTTATGCCTTTGCTTACTGAATTCATCTTTGAAAAGTTCATTTGCATCAGGAAGGGAAGTGCTCTAGGAAATGGGCTGTTGGAGTCAGGAGCACTAGACTGCAGTCCCAGCACTGTCACTGTCTGGCATGTCACTTCGTCTTTCTGTTCTTCTGTCGATTCTCCCACCATTGTTTGATCTCTTTAGACTGCAAACTTTTACAGGTTTTTGGTATAATGCAATGAGGCCTTGATCTTGCATTGGGCTTCTAGGTACTGCTGTAACACTAATACTACAAAAGCAAGGAATATTGAAAAGAGGAAGATGCGTAGCCCTCGTCACTCTCTTGCTGAATTCAGAGCAGTGTTGCTGTTGACTTCAGAGGACACAGGCTTGGTATCCAATTTGTTTTCAAGCATATTGAATATTTTGAAGTTCTGTCAGCTGCTCAGTGTGCTGTCAAATGCACTAATGAAAGGTTTTCCTAAAGTTAATTTTCCTACTCGTAATACAATAACCAAATTTGCTTTAACACTTGAAAAAATCCATCCATACTAAAGAGAATCAGTTGCTTAATCCTAAAATTAAAGGTTATTGCATGCAAGAGAAAATAATTACATGCTCAAAGTATGGAAAAAAGAAAACTTTTTTAATATGTAGGTATTTGTATAATTAAAGACTAATCAAGCATGAAGGCTGCTGACTAAACCAGAAAATGAGATTGTTGGCAAGCAATATTGTAATGTAAATGCCATTTTTGTTTAAGTACTAAAGAGCTGGAGGAATGATATCCTGAACAGATTAAAAGCAAACAGCATTGATAATAAATATTTATCAGATTTCAAATGCAACACACGGAGATTTTTATATTTTACATGCAAAATATATTGGCATTGAAATATTCAGTCACTTTTCAAAGGTTTGTTCACATCTTCACTTTAAAATGTTGAAAAGCAAGTGCTCACTGGTAAAAGAGCCAGCTTTAGAACTCAGTCTTAACCTGTAGCAATATCAGTAATCTGTAGGCAATGGAAAACAGCTGAGTTGCTACATACTTAACTACAAATGTATAAGATCAACTCCTGAGGCTGGAGAGCCAGAATTTTAATGGTCCTTATGTGTGTTTTCTCTTTCTTTTCTTCTAAAATGTTCACATTAATTTTTCAAAAAGAGAGAGAATCTTCTCAAACTTAAAACCATGCCATGAAACAAATGCATAGTAAAGTATTTATGGAGGGCTTATATATATACAGAAATTATTCCACGGTTACATTTTGTTGTAGAGGACTGATTTAGTTAAAAGTTTGTATCTCCTTGGGGCACCGCTTTTAAATCTGTGTAAAAGTATTGTGCTGGTTAAATATGCTTATCATATACCTTTGTGTTGTGTTATTGTAGCCTAAATCTTGTTCAGAAGTGAATATAAAGATATTTGACTACATCAAGAGTTGAGGAGAATGAGGACATGCGAGACATGAAGTACCAAATGCATTCCTATTCCTATCCATTTTCTTTCCATTACACTGTTCCCAGATTTGGCACTACTCAGCATGCTGACACCCAGCAGAAACCATCTCTTTTAATCAAGCCTCATCATGCAATGGCTGAAGCTAATGTAAAATGTCTGTTGAAATCTGTGAAAGACTTAAACCCAACAGTTACGATAGTAATGCAGTGAAGACCTTTGCTTTATTACGTGCACTGTGGGCCATTGCATCCTTTGTGTTGATGTGTACCTCCTGTTCCCTCATGCATTTACTTTTCAGAATAATTTTCATCTCACTTGCTTATGAGTGAGAGATACAGCAGTATGTCACTGACAAAGCTATCTGGGGAGAGTGACAATAAGGAGTTTTGCATGTGAGGCTGCCTGATAATTTGAATTATCAAATTTTTTCTAGGCTACTGTAATTATATTCTATTAGCCTTTGGACAAAGGGAGTATAGACAAGTTACAACTAAATAATGCTGTCCAAGTCTAACGCTACTCTCCTGAATAGGCGTTGATCTAATTTTCAGAAGGGTTTAGTCACTCCCATTCATGCAAACTGTAGAAATTATTACTTAGCCCTCGAAGGAGCACAAATACAGATTTCAACCTCTGGATTTCTTAGAAAAATCTTGCTCGTGTCTATAGGTTATGTCCCAGGAAACTGACAGTTTGAAAATGCCAAAATTCAGACCACGCCAGCCAGCTTCATGCAGTATCCTGTATTTATATGAGTGTTCTGGTTTAAGCCCAGCCGGCAACCCAGAAACCACGCAGCCACTCACTCACTCCCCCCCCCCCCGCTCCCCTCTCCCCACTCCTAGAGGGATGGGGAGGAGAATCAAAAGAATGTAACTCCCATGGGCTGAGATAAGAGCAGTCCAATAACTAAGGTATAACACAAACCACTGCTGCT
>WYDI02028949.1:0-22723 GCA_009867235.2 Psittacus erithacus
CGATCATGAGTCCATCTGTATGTTGCATCTCTGCCCTGAGAGCCTGAGGTGTCATAGGCCCACCTGGATCAAAATAATTCGACCCCCTCTGCCCCCCGCAGCAGTTTCTGCAGCTTGTCCCTGGGGACTCCACACAGCTGCCTTCCATCTCCGACGCTTCCAAAGCACTGGAGGGGCCCAGTGGACTAGATACTCGCCTGTACTGTCCCACACACCTTGCCAGTCATGACTGTCCAGCCTCGGGGAAAATCTCTTGGTCCTCCTGTAACATTGTCCAACCCCAAACAACGCCCAAACCTGACACTGCTCAGCTCTCGGAACCAGACAAAACGGTTGTGGATAGAACACACTCTGTATGTGTGCCAGCGTGCTGATCCCCATCCCAATCAGCAGGCAGGTCCCAAAGGTACCCAAAGGCCGTTCAAAACCTTTGGAACTCTCAAATGACACTGCTGTACTTGTCACTGGTGCTGGTGTAGCTGCTGTGCTTGCCGGCTCTCTCACCTGAGAACCCAGAACACCGGCTGAGCCCCGGACATCCTGATAACATGGTTTTCCACTTTTGCGTTTGCTTTCAAATCTAGATCCATGAATATTCTGCACTTTTATAGGGAAAAAAACAACCAACCAAACTTCACAGCAATGGCTTTTATTCTACTGTAAAATAAGTATAACATAATGATCAATGTTTATGAATATCAAACCATTATTTAATGTATTAGGGCATATTTTTCACAATACTTGAGATTATTTTCCTCTCTGACTATTAGGTGTTTGTAAGAGTTCTCTAAAAATGACTGCCAATAAATTACTTGTTGACAGAGGTGGCTTTAAGAGTGCGTTTATGGTTTTATTGCTGTTTTAAAACAGATGATATTGTTGTCAAGGCAATGAACTCCTCTTTTCCCCCAAGGAAAGAATTGCTTACATTTCTATGCTCCAGAAATGGGTTTTTGCTGAAAAGCCAGTAAAGTGAGGAGAAGTGAAAGAAGGGCAAAATGGAGAAGCAAAAATATTGTGTAAATAGAAGTCTCTAAAAATATTTTTCCATTCCAACACAAACTTTCTTACTTTTTCACAAAAAAAAGAAAGTTTGTGGAAAACATCCTCTAGATAAAGTCAGTTAATTGGAACTTGCTTTATATTTTCTTTTTCACTAATGCTCATGTTAAAGAAAATGACATTGGCATTTGTAATTGACTGGTAATGAAATAACAGCCTCTCTTTCTTGAGAGCCAGGTGAGGATGCCGAAAAGCTCTCTGAAACACACAGCACTGAGAGGCATTTATGAATGAGTTTCAGACTTTTCTCCAGCTCCTACACAGTATCATGTGTACTGGAAATCACCAGGAATTGCTACAAAGAGCCCAAGTGTTGATGAGCAGAAGTATGAGCCATATTCACATTTGGAGATAATGTTGGTCAAGACGGAAGAGTTTTGACTAAGCAAAACTTATGGTAGCTGCTAAAGGATTGAAAATGAATGTTGAGAATACAGTTACAGATCAAGTGATGGATAGCTTCATTAAATACAAATATGTAACATGGTCAGATCTTTGAAGTGATAGTATTCAATCTTTTTTCTGTTATTGTTAACTTATCCTTGTCATGGTACTGTTATTTTTTAAGTGCAAGTTCATTAAGGTTTTCAGACCAGATATGTTCTATTGAGAAAGTGGAGGACTTCTGACAAAGCAGTTTCTGTACTTCTTCACTGTAAATGCTTAATGCTCCTTTTGGACACAGTCACTGCAAAGCATTAATCTTTTCAGTTGCAAAAATACTTTATTTTTGACATAACTCAGAGTTACAGATTCCATCTGCCTGTTAGTCCATGGAATGTGCCCTCATTACAGATACCTTTTGAGATAATTTTGTCCAGGCCATGCAAATTTATCATAGTTGAGTGTTCTGTTAATTAGATGTGATTTCAAGAAACCAGTGGGAAGCTGTTCTGACAGTGGATTGCTATGTTATTATACCTTATTTAATTATAAAATGAGTTTGGAGTTTTAAAACCTAAGAGCTTTCTGATTTGCCTAGATCCCCTGCAGCTATGCATGATATTGTAAACATGTTTCTTATATAAAGACATAAACAGCCATAGCTGACTGTGAGGGCTTGATTAATATGTCTATATGTGTGTATATATATATATTTTTAAGGGGGTTAACACAAAGTCTTCTGCTCTCCCTTGGTTTTGATATGAAAGCTGAAAATGCCTTTTCAAAGAAGAAACAGTATTTTTGAGGGCACTTCACCTTCATTTTTTCACGCATAAAAAATTGCCGGGTTTGGCTTATAGAAGGAGAAACACTTTGTTTTCAAGTAATTCCTTCATTTTAGAAGTTATTTCTGCCTCCTCCATCCTCTCTTTCCCAGCTCTTCTGGCCGAGAACATTTTCTCGTTTTTAGTGAAGTTCTTTTCTCTTTTTCCTTATGTAGTGATTTTGGTTTTCCTTTGTTCTCCCTATTTGGTATGCACATGAAAGCGGATGGTCTGTCGTTCATTGGGAGCAAATCCAGATGACCTAAAGGACCCTATTAAAATTAGTATTCCACGCTATGTCTTGTGTGGGCAGGGAAAGGATGAACACTATGAGTTTGAAATAAAGGTAAGTGCTTTTCAGTTGCTTCTCCTTAATGTCTGGAGTCTCTGTACACACATTGCTTGCATTTGTACAATGGTAGCATTGTAGTAACAGTTGCCTTTTGTTTAATCATTGCTAGTTTGCTCTGTCCAGCTGTTGGTGTTCACTGTCAGCATCACAGTTAGTGAAGATAGAAAAAGCAACTGGAAACATACCAGAGAATCTGCAGGTTCCAGAAATCACCTTACTGACCCCAATGAATTGTATTTTTTGTTCACTAAGTGCAATTTTTGGTTCTCTTTCCGTTGTCTAAGTGGATCGATTGTACAAAAGAGGTTGGTGATCAGATTCTTGGAGTGAGCAGTTCCAGATCCGAAGTCAGATAATTCAGTTGACAGTGTTGCAGAAATGAGGATTAAATGCGTATTGGTTGAAGGGAAGCCCTTTATTGAGATGCGAGTGTCAGGTTTACAAATGATTAGACTTGAAATAGTTACCTGTAATAATGAAAGCATATTCAAAGTATTTTACACATATCCGCAACATAAACTTGATTCCTTGCAGGCTCATTTTGTTGTTCTGATTCTTCCCACGCTGCATTTCCAAGGTCTCACTTCTCCAGACTGTTTCGCCTCCCTTCTAGTGGCTTCCTCAGTTGATCTGTGCAGAAATGCTGAAAAAATGCATATTCATTTTGTTTCCTCTGGTACTAAGCCAGTGTTTTTTCAAAGCAAGATGTGAAGTCTAATTGGAAATGTGTTCCCAGTGCATGTGGACATGTAGCATTACTGACGTACATGGCATCAGAGACAGAGTTGGCAGCCACCTTCACTGAATGTGCTGCCAGATGCTTCATTAGCTGGTGAAAGTTGGATGAGTGACCTGCCCTCATGGTGTGAAGGGCCATTTTTGAGCTATGCTCCCATTCTCTTTTACAAAGGCTTTTATTAAGATGGGTGATCTTAGCTCTGTGCTAATTAAATTTTCATCTCGAAACATGCTGCACACTCTATGGGTGGAATACTGGAATATGATTAGAAAAAGTAAAAAGGTATTTTCTCTTATTAGTAAACTGGTGGATTTCTCTTTCAAGTATTCTCTCCTCATCCCTAAAACACGTGTAAGCATCTGCAAGATTTTAGGATGAAGGGGCACTTAAAAAAGTACGTGCATAAAGATTTGGACTGACTTGGAAGGAAATGTAGTAGAAGAAAAGTGTTGAAAGGGGGTGGGATTCATAACCAGTAAGGAACAGGAGGATATATATAAGGAAAAATACAAATACATATCAAACTAGGCACCAGCATTCTGTTGCTTGTATTTTGTTTCTGTGAGAAGCAAGTCTTGCTACGTAATCTCAGTAATAGCATGGAATGGACCAGTGCTCTAGCTAAGAGCGATGTGTATGGAACGACTGTTCTATCATACTTGCCACTACAGTCCCTTCTCTCTCTCCTGTGCCATCTTTCAGCTGCCTCATAAAGAAAGTGCTGCTTAAATAACTGCTTTGATGAAGTTCAAAGCAAAGAAATGAATGACACAGGGAGTAGGGAAAGGGCTATCACTTTAATAATTGTGTTTCATTGCTGTCAACTTCATTAGAGCACTAAATGTTTTACTGAAGCTCCTATGGACCTTAGTTTGGCAGTCTTTGGGATGTTTCTTATCATTATTCCCTTCCACAAATCGATCAAGTGTTTATGCGTTTACCTTTCTCTCCAGGTCTCTGTGTGTCACAGTGGGCTGCTTTTGCTGCTTTTGGATTTGGCTCCAAGCTGCAATCCACAGGCTTTTCACAACCTTTTTTTATTTTAAACCTTTCCCCTGCAGAGCTCTCAGCTTTGCTTTGGTCTGTATTAATCTTCAGCTGCTGCTATGGTTATTCTGTGGGAAATCAGAATACATGGACTGGTGATTTCCCCCTCCCCCCCAAAAAAAAAAATCAGGGAAATAGGAAGGCATGGCAGGGAGAACATGCATCTCTTTATTTCATCCCTTCCTTATGGGTCAGGATACAATGTCAAGTTATTGAAATAATTCCCAATTTCAGCATTACTTTGTTCAGGTTTATTTTCAGGTGATCTCAGAATGTGTCAGACTTAGGGGAGGGCTGAGGTACAGTTTGTCTCATATCCTTTGCTATGTCTCAAGTAAGCCTTCTACATCCATGCTCCTCTTGCTCTTGGGGAAAATGGGTGGCTGACCTGTCTGCATGTAACAGTACTTGGAAATCTGATGGAGACAAGGGATGACTGAGTTGAATTGTAAGACAGTTCCCAAACTTTTGAATCCTAGACATCTCAGAAGTATTTTCTTCAGCAGATGTTTCTAGTCATTGTCGTTAAATCCTGGCATATTGCTATGTAGAGGAACACATATAATATATTTCTAAATAAAACCAACGTATACATTTCTTCTTATGACATGCAATAGTAAAGACTATTTCCTTTGTATGCCAAAAGAGAGTGAGTTGCACATTTCTTGGCAGCATCGCAGAAAGCTCGTAAGTCTTTCAACCCTAACATACCATCCAAAAATACTTTCTTTTAGTGCAGGTTCAGCATCTTGTCCATCTACACATATATAACGTTTGGTATCAGGCCAACAAGATGGTCTGTCCGCTCGGGTTCTTCCACTGGATACAGATCCTACTTTAAGATGCTGAACGAGTCCCAGGAGAGCCTATTGGAGAGAATTCAAAATAGAAACAAATGCATGCTATGTTACAGTTAAGATAGCACCTTCTCCTTTTTGAGCAAAAGATGTCATGGAGTTGTTTATGCTGGTCTGCTGTTAAGTATTCAGTATGAATAGATTATGTTTCCAAAAACCCTTCCATTTGAGTGATAGTTTTATTGTTGCCTTTAAAGACATGATAGAACAGTAGTAACTTAATCAGGTCTAAACATATTTATGTTTGAGCTGAATTAGAATACCAGAAAACTATTCTTGTATTCTCCCTTTCCTTTCATGTTGTGATATGCAGAATATTCGAACAGGGCTGTGCTAGCAATAGCATGTGGGAAGAGCATTTGTATCAATAAGACCGTTGGTGTCTTTTCCAGGCAGTGCCTGGGGTTGCAGACAGTACCTATGAACAGCAGAAGAAGCAGCGAGGCAGGAGGGAAGGGGGAACTCCAGCTCTCATAAAGGCATGCAAGGTCTCCCGAGAGCAGATGATGGAAACAAAGCCTGGAATCAAGCACAGCCCCACAGGGGATCCTCTGGCAAGAGGGAAAGTTGTAGATAAGCCTTCTCATTTTTATTCCTCTTTCTCTTGTTGTTCTCAGTTTTCTCATTTCATTTATACTGTTTTATATTCTTTCAAAACTGGCTTTTTCTTGTTTCAAGCCTTTCAGTCATTTCTGGTGAGTTCTGTAGAGGAGGTAGTCCAGGCAGATGGACCCCAAAGCAGTGCTTTTCTCCATGTCCAGTAGCAGCTCTGTTCAGCTAAATGCTGTGGTGCGTCTGCTCAAAATGCCCGTGTTTCTAGTCTTAAGTTTCTGAGCTCAGTGAACTATTGCAGAATTGGAGTAAAACAGGAGCAGTGCTCATTGATATGTAGTTTGTAAGGAAAACAATGCATGCCCTATATCTACCAAGATTAGAAAAAAGAAAAAGCCCCATCTTCCCTCAACTCTCTCAGATTAATATCTTCAATAATAAATAAAGGTTGCAAGAAATTTTTAGGCAACTTAGAGCTTTTCAGATGCTGTATTCATAGATCTTCATATATCCCCATCCCATACTTAGAGAGCATGATTTGACATGCATCTTTTTCAAATGGGGGAAAAGAATCCCAGCCCAAACTGGGTGGTTCAGCTGTAGGAATAAAAGGCCTTGTTCTAGAAATGCTATTGCACTGCCAGGTGTGTTGTCGTTCCCCTTGTTATGTGCGTGGAGTTTGATCTGTCTATCCTAATAACATTATTGTTGAGCTTCGGGGACTAGTGAAGATTTTGTTTAGCTTTGAAACTCACTTTCCAATAGTATGAGTGGTAACAATAGAATTTTGCAAAGCATTACCTCCCATTACAAGAATTAGGAAAGAAAACAAAAAGGATGACAGGGACCGAGTCAGATCAAACCAAGCCACCAGAAACCACTCCAGAGGAAATCCTTCAGTTCTTAGGCAGCACAGATTTATGACTTTGCTGTTTTCCATCCTGTCTGTCCCTAACAAGTTGTTTATTAAACTTTGTAGAAGAAAGCTAATAAATAATTAGCTGCAGGCGACTTGATTTGGGTAAGTTTGGTATCATGCTATCACCTAGACAGCTGTCAGATGCACAGCCAACAACATCATTGGCAAGCTGACGTACATGCTCTTCCCCAGGCTGTGCAGCTGGAAAAGTCCTGAATGCTTTGTGCTAGATTGCTCCCTTAAAGGCATGCTGCTGTGACAGCCCTAGGGAAAAAAGAAGTCATTTTTGAATAAAAGTCATGTACAAATGAAATTATTACAGTAAAATTCCATCAGTCAGAAAAATTAAAATACAGAATTAAAGCAAAAAGAAAGCAGGAATGAGTAACATATTTATGATTATCCATTGCACTCTGATGTTTACTTCAAAATCACTAAGCTACATTAAAGTAATTATTCAGAACAACATGGTTAATTGGTTGATCGAGATCAGTGTAACATGTGTATTCCTGAATAGTTACTTTTTTAGTTAAACCTGCTTGTGCATGTTAAATCCATTCACTTAATTTGTAGTTTGAGAGACTTTTAACAGCATATAATCTTTCATGCAAGTGTACTAGTGCAGTTAAGCTTGCTGGTGGCATGAAAGATGAATTTTATGTCCACAATGCAAATTCATTATTTCTAATATGCTAGAAAAACCTGTGTTTTAATGTCTGTGGAAAGTTTTGAGCAAGCCAGTTTTATTTACTTACATCTTTTAGTGAAAAATAGAGGCAAAAATAGGAGAAAAAGAAATCCAAGCCTGTTTCCTGATGTCGTAAGATACAGAACAATTTCTGGTTTCCAAAACACTTCCTCTATTTCCATGTTCTGTATACAGCAGCAAAGGCAGCGGGGATGGAGAAGGGTGGAGCAGAGATGAGTTTGTTGTGAGCATGGAGTAGCACTTACCAACAGTGGTGCTTGCATGCTGGTTTCCTCTGGGCTTACTGCTCTGATCTCTTTTTCTCCTGCTGAGTTATCCTGCTCCATTGCAGCTTCCATTGCCTCCATAACTTTTTGATAGGCTCAGTAGTGAAGAACTACTTGTTAATTTTAGGAGTCATTGTAAGATAAAGAAGCCTGTGTCTTCATGGAATGTGTTTTATGAAAATGCTTATTTTGATCTTCATGCATAAAATCATAGGTAGGCAGAGGTAATATGACATATTAGGCCTGTTGGGCTAAAAAAGCAACACCTTTTCCAGGTTTAGGCAGTGCTGACTGGTTTTCTCCAGCTGTGCTAGGTGGTGTAGAAAAATCCCTGCAGCTTTGCTTCTTGGTAGCCTTGGATCACCGGAGCTATAGAAGGACTTTGTTTTAAAATCAAAGGCTTCAGTCACAGCATTTTTTTGACCCACTTACATATTTCTCTCAATTCATTTTATTTCAGTGAGTGAAAATTTTTCTTTCCCTGATATTTTTGTTGGTTTCTCAGTTCCAATAAGGATTTTGTGAATAACTTGCTAAGGTTGGCTTGCTCTCCCCTTTCACTCCTGTTGCTGTGTGCTTTACTCACAGAAGCAATTTTGTTGATTTTAATGAAACTTCTTGTACAGATGGGATGTTCATCAACATAATGATGACATGGACCAAGAGTGTTTTAAAGGAATATCTTCTACTGAAAGCTGGCGTATATAATTATTTACCCTACAAATTGGAATCCCATTCTATTTAGTAATGAACTCTGTGTCCAAGAAATGTGTGTTCATTGTGTAGGGATTTTTTGCTTTGCAGTCAGTGCTCATTATTAATTACAGTTCTGTCACTGTAATGAATAAAAACATAAGTGAATTTATAAATCCTAATGGATTTAAGGGAACTGAGAATTGCCCATTTTAATCTGATAAGCTTGTATACTGCATGGTTTTTTGTGTTGTGTGGGTTTACTTCTGTTTCTTGTTTTTGTGTTGTCTGATACAGATAACAGTCCTGGATGAGACGTGGACAGTATTCAGGCGGTACAGTCGTTTTCGAGAAATGCATAAAACTTTAAAGATGAAGTACCCAGAGGTAAGTTTTGGTAAAACTTCTTTTGTAGAAAAGGCTGGAGGTAGAGACTTGAAAGTAAGTTTTTTGAACAGTGTTTACTCAAAAAGGGAGGTGATTAGAGACAGCCAGCATGGCTTCATTAAGGGCAAGTCCTGTCTGACCAAACTACTGGCCTTCTATGATGGAGTGACTACATCAGTGGACAAGAGAAGAGCTACCTCTGCTGTCTGTATAGACTTCTGTAAGGTCTTTAACATGGTCCCACACAGCATCCCTCTCTCTGAAGTGGAGAGATACAGGTTTGATGGGTGTGGACCTGTTGGAGCCAGTACAGAGGAGGCCATGAAGGTGTTTAGAAGATGGGAGCACCTCTCCTATGTAGATAGATTGAGTTGGGCTTGTTCACCCTGGAAAAGAGAAGGCTTCAGGGACATGTTAGAGCAGCCTTCCAGTACCTAAAGAGGGCCTGTAAAAAAGATGGGGACAAACATTTTAGCAGGGCTTCTTGCAATAAGACATAGGATAATGGTTTTGGACTAAAAGAGGGGAGATCTAGACTAGACGGAAGGAAGCATTTTTTTACAGTGAGGGTGGTGAAACACTGGAACAGGTTGCTGAGAGAGATGGTGGATGCCGCATCCCTGGAAGTGATCAAGATCAGGTTGGACAGGTCTCTGAGTAACCTGATGTAGTTAAAGATGTCCCTGCTCATTGCAGGGCGATTGTGCTAGACTTTTAAAGGTCCCTTCCAACTGAAACCATTCTATGGTTCCTCTCATCTCGATGCTTCTAGTAAGATTGGCAGCGCCTTCAGCAGTTTAAAACTCCAAAGCTGCTAGGTACAGGATGGATGTTGCTGCAGTGAAACTACAACTCCATGTGTTGCTTCTAGCCATTAATTCCCTTTACTGCTGACTGGTGTTCCCTGGAGGTTACTGTTTTGTTCATTGCGAGATACTTGCAGTCAGATCATGTCATCCTGACAGCTCCTCATTTAAAAAGCGTTGTTCCACAGATACCCTGTTGTAATAGTGGCTTCCAGGTTTCTGCAAAATGGAAAATTGATCTTTCTGACCACCTCAGAGACACTGGGTATTGAGGATATGAGGAGCTGTGCCTGACAGAGCTTTAGTTCATTGCACTGAGCTTTTGTTTTGAATTACAGTTCTTGATTTCCACATCTAACTTTTAATCATTAGCATTTTGCTTCCTTTCTGCTTGTTCCCTTGGATATTGAAAGAAATAAATCATTCAAGCAATGGAAATGATCCTGGTTTGAAAGTTGCACAAGTAAAGGAGTGTGAGTCACATATTCAGGAGCAATATATTGAAAAATACTAACATGGTCAAGAAAGAGAGAGGTGCAGTAGTATGCAAATGCTTTCTTTGTCTTCATTGATGTACATTTTTGGACAAAATCTAATTGACGTAGATCTGTGTTTTGTGGAGATTTTGGTATGTAAGATCATTCCCATTCCAAAACAAATTGAAAAGCAAAGATTGAAACTACCATGACCCACATATCTGAGGGAAAGTTTGAAGGAAAAGAAAATGAGAGAGAGAAAGGGAAAAGAAAAAGAAAATTAGGTCATCTTTTCTGATTGTCAGAAATTTTTAAAGGTAAAAGTGAGTTTTGAACAGAAAGATTAAATGTTCTCTTTTTCAAATGCTTTTAAAAATATTACTTGTGAATGAACATCAGTCTCATGTTTTTGATTTGAAAAGAGAGTTATAGTCTGTCAACACTAATATCCTAATTGCATCTAACTCTTGAAAAAACAGCCAGGCAGTCATCCAGTTGAAATAGAAAAGGAGCACCTGAATTCCTCTGCAGCCTGATCTTCCTTTTTTAGGAGAATGTATTTGAGTAGTCTTTTTCAGTCTGTTATCGGCACTGACAATCCATTAAGGAACAATTGAACCTGGCTGATAGTTTTGTCAGAGGGAGATCAGCTTCTTTCTTGGATGGAGTAGTCAGATTCAGGAGGACTCTGATGTTAAAACTATTAAAACGTCTTCTGTGCTGCAGCATATTAAAGTCACCTCTTTGAATCAAGTATTTGTGATTCACAGTATAAATTCAGGCTTTTCTGATCTTGCAGGAGGGAGTGGGTTTTTGGGGGGATTACTTGTTTGTTTTGGAGAATCGTAAGAGCATAGGAGTGGTATTACTAGGTCAAAATAAAGTCTGTCATCCAGAGAGACTTTAACAGACAGAGCATATAACTGAGAAAAAATCCCAGCCCAGAGCAAAGGTACATAGTTTTCTTCATCTTAGAGTCTTCCCAGATGAAGTTGTTTTCACTGTGATTAATAGATTAATATTTTTCCTGTGGATTTTATCTATGTTTTCCGTTCTCTACACCACTCACTTCACAGGTAGCTTATATAGGTAATTTTCTTTTCCTAAAATATGATACACTTTGGAGAACAATTGTAGCGTGTTTTGGCTTCTAATATACTTGAAAGAAATGCTTAGTCATGTTACTTTCTGAAACAATAGGTAGGTAGCTTTAGTAGTATCTTCTTCAGCCTTTATCAAACCTCTGCTTCACAGCAACCTTCCATAAATTATTAGCAAGGTTCAAGAATGTGTGTCTTTGCTAGGTCCAGAGCACACTGAAGTTCAAAAGTAGTAAGATAAGCATTTGATTATGTTGTCTGCTGCTTTTTTATATGGGTACTGTCACTTAAGTACCTCTTCTGGAAACTATTGCAGCACTGATATCTTCTCTGTTTCACATAGTACCGGGCATTGTGTTATGTGTATGGATTTGGGACTTCAGACATCCCAAGGAAATTCCAAGTTTGTGAGCAGAAGAAACCTAACGCGCAGTTGGTTTCTTCTACTCATCAGCATTTCTGCAAATGACTGTGTCCTTGTTTATCATAGGGGAGCACATTGTGATGGATGAAGTATCACATTCTGTAGTAAAGATTTGGTGTTTATTTTCTTCGAAGGAATGTCCTCATCAGTGTCACATACGTGATTGATGGCTTCCTGTATTTTTACCTTTATTTAAAGTAGCCTTAATAGATGGTAATTTTTTGATTGGTTTTGCAACATGAGTAAGAGTTCAGTTTGTTTGGTAAATTGAAAATCATCTGTCTGCTTCGCTTATCTGTCACTGACCTAATTTGGGAATCACCATGATGCTAAAAAGCATTTTAATACCAAACTTGGCAAAATCACATCCTTAGTTACTGTATATTATTCCAAAGAAATCTGATCCTTAAAAGCAATGCTATCAGGATCCATCAGAGTTGAATTTTATTTTGCATATAGTTCACCATCCAACTCTAAATTAATATTTATAATGAACAGTGAAAATACAGTGGATGTGTTTAATGTATGAGTGTCCTGCTTTTAGAAGTGAACTTTACAGCTCATTAATTGCTCAGCTCTGAGTTACTACATCAGTATTTTAATAATTTGCTGATCTTGCATTTCGTGTTGCTGCCACTGAGTTCCCAAAGGAATGTATTGGCAAACTGATTTATTAGGAAGGATTTAAAAAAATAAAGTATCTCTTTCAGAAGCAGAAACTATCTAATGTCTTCCAGTCTTATGATGTGCCATATATTTTATATACCTGCACATTTCTTCTAATGTAGTTAAGTGGCTGCTGACAACTGAATACGTAACTGAAATGTGTCACATGCAAATTTTGGAAGACTGAAGAAGCTGCAGCAGGGTAAGATTGTGCCAGTGGCAAATAAGTAGCAAGCATTTAACTGTGCCTGTATGATTGTCACTTGCCCAGCCTCAGCTTTCTTACACTGCTAGATTGTTAATAACTCTCTTACTATTTTTGGAATTCTAATTAAGACCATACTTGGTTTTCAGTTTCAGTCTTTATAAAGGAATATACTTTTGTTTGTTATTAGTCAGAAACAAGAGTAAATGGTGTATTTGATAGAGAAGAGAGAACTTTGAGAGTAAGATTGTCTTTTTTTCCCTCCTTCTTAATCTTTTCTTATCAATTCATGGTTGTGATGTTCAGTGCTCTCTCCTTAGTATTTTCTCATCTTTTCCCTGTTTCAAAGGACAGCAGAGGAACAATTGTCTACTTGTCTTTCCCTACCCAGATCCAGTGTTTATGATGTCACTCCTTCATGTGAGAGTCCTTGATTCCCACTTGATCCAGGCATCTAAGCCAGGGTTTGTGGGTCTTTCATTGTAGGATCTGCTTATTGACCCTGTCAGTCTTCTTACAACCTCTTTCCATGTGCATAAAAATCTATATAGTATTAAGGGAAACACTTATGGCTGCAGCATTTCTATTACTAATAGGGATTCTCAACTTAAAATATTAGTGAATCCATGGAGAGCTGCCAAAGAGAAGCTAAGAGGTATGCTTACATTTATAGATTCATTCATGGAGATAAGGACATACATATGTAGGCAAGATTTTTGCAAGAGTGCCAAAGCCATTGAATTCTAAGATATTTAACGGAATGTAATAATTTGTGTGTTTGTATTTGATGTATGGAGGTCTGTATATAAACACATATTTGTATCTTTCACAGTCTAAAATACAGAAGGATGATTTATGATTTTCTAAAGAATTTTAGACTGTAATTGGTCCAGCTTCCTTTTCTGCTGGTTTGATTTTGTCATCTTACATGGCTAAATGGTGTATAATGATCATATCTGAAACAGCAGGAACATCTACATAAACTTAAACCTTTAAGCCAAAGTTCCCTTGTCATCTGCCTGTACCTCTATCTGCTACTCGTAACAGGGAAGAGTGTGCACGATGTATTTCAGTGACACATCCATGTCGTGGATTCAATATCATGGGTTAGGGACTGTTGCTTAGGTGACAGGATTTTTCAGGTACACATAGTATAGGACAGTAAGGATTGTATTTTGTAACTGTTAGGAAAAAATGCTGTCCGGTTTCCTTTTTTTTAGTGTAGTGTTCTGGAGGAAAGGCTCTCATTGGTAATGTCAGTAAGAGATGAGTGTTATATTCGTCTTTTCATTTCTGAAGATAATATCCTCTGCTTATCAGACATCTCTTTGTTTGGCAGAGTATCATTCTGTTTGGGTGAACTCGAGGCTCTTGTCAGCTGGGAGTTAACAGGCTGCTCTTTGGTTTTCATATTGTAAGAATTGCATGAAACTCAGCACAAAATTTCTGTTTTTCAGAAATAGCATGTGAATCTTTTTGACAATATGTTGATTTAAAAACATTTCTTGTAAGCTTATTGAATATTTTTAAATATTTGAGATTTTTTAAAGCTCAGAAGTAGTCTTTCAGTTTTTTACTGGAAATATTATGCTTCTTGGAAGAGAGGGACAAGAAATATCTCAGGGAAGCCAGGTCCGGTTTTATCCATCCATACTGTCTGCAACCACCCAAAATACTGTGTATATGTTTGCTATCAAAATAGAGCAGATAACCAGTTTTGTAATCCTTTCTTAAGTTCTTTTTAGACCCTTTCTTTAAGTTCTTTTTCGGTAGTTTTCTACTACTCCTTATTGGTCAGGAGTAATTCAGCTCTCTAATGATGAATCAAGAGGCATGAACTATTCCTGTAACCACCACTGACTGATCTTGCTGCCCTTTCCTTTTGCCTCAGTACTTCTCTTTTGGGTGACTGCCAGGGAAGGATCTCCATATCCTTTTTAAGTGGTCCATACATCTGGTGTTTTTGATAAGTAAGAAGAAGAAGAAACCTTCAGCGTGAAGCTTTGGCAGAGATAATGTTGAGGGGATAAGTCTGAGGTGAGGCCATTAATTTTAGGAGAGTCTTCTTGGATTCTGGAAAAGCTTCTGTCCAGGGTCAGTGTCCAGGATGACTTGACAGACAAATGCAATTGTTGACTAACTTTAAAGACATGTTTGTTGGGGGTTTGTGGATTTTTATTCTTCTCCCCTTCCCCTCCCAGTTTGGCTCAGGGAAAATTTTCTGTCTATTTATGTAATTATTGAATGATTTTTAAAAGGCGTATCAGAGATGCAGAATTCTCCCTCTTCAGGAACAGAGAAATTAAACCAGGAACAGAGCACTAAGGCAGCAGACTTGTGCTGAGCCCGCAGGGCAGCATTTCGTCTGGGATCTTGGCTGTCTGGCTACTCTCATTCTGGTTTGTACCTGTGCAGCTGTAGTGTTTCATTAAATGGGAAATTCATGTTAGTCTCCCGAGATTACTTTGAAAGGAAAAAGTATGAAGAAGCAATAACTTTGAGGTACTTGGCTTGCAGGGCTGGCAAGCCAGTTGCCATGTAACTACTGAGCTCCTGGAGCTTAGGAACCGCTGTGGCAGCACAAGTCAAAACCTTGTTGCATCAGAGCTCGCTGGCCTGAAGCTCTGCTGGATTTACCATTGGATTTTCTCGTTTACTGGCATAAGCGGCTGTATATTTAATTAATATATGGTTTTTAAGTAGTATGCTCACATTGAATGCAAAATTCTGGATGTTTGGGTGCTTCTTGTGTCCAATTGTAAGTACTGTAAAGTTCCATAACTAAAGACTTCTAAGATGATATTTACAGTGAGTTTGTTCTGAAACCTGTAATGCTTTCATTCTGCAGTGATTGAAGTCCCAGTCGGTTCACGAGTTCAGTGATTGTTGAGACTGATGTTTAGGATGTTTGTGGCCAAGATGCAATTTAAAATTATATGTACTAGGGAGGAAAGGGTATAGCATATAGTAATGAACCTGATGGTACAAATCTTGCAACAATTGCTGTCTCATTGTTGTAGAAAGTTTAGGTATGTCTGTATATGGATACTTCGTTCAGGTTCTTTCAGCCTCTAGGAACATTATGGCCCTAGGTGAACACAGTCCATGGCAATATTTAAAGATGTATTTCTGTACTTGAAAATTTGATACAGTGAAGAAGTAAATGATGTGTTCAGCCTGGATTGGAAGGATGCTTCTAGATATAAACTAGCAAATTTGGATACTTTGTTTTTAATAATCAAGAATATGTACTGTAGGTTTGCTTTTACACAATGGAAAAACATAATAGAAGCAATGAATTTAATATGACAACCTTAGGGCAAGCACTGGGAATGCATAAGCACTCTAAAAGCTTTTTTTTTTCTGAGGTAACTATCTATTTGGGCGCAGATTAAAATGAGAATAGTTTACAACATCGATGTACTTGTAAATAGCACATGCCATGATGTGTATTAAAATAATACTTCTGGCAGAATGAAAAGTATGTATGAAAGCATTTAGATAATAGGTTTTGTAATGTAAATCCCAAACTAATGGTAGACCTTAGTTTTTACTTTCTGGCCTGGAACTTTGCTAGCCTTAATCATGTGTCTTTACATAAAAATTGAAGGAAAAACAAAGTAATAATTTTTAGAATGCATTTCTGTGTGTAAACCTTATAATACTATTATACAAGCATGTCATTAACAGCCTTCACCTTTATTCACTACAAATTGCAGTAATTGTGGTACAGATAATTTTAACATTCATATTCTTGTCACCTCTGACATCCAGGAAGTACACATACAGGAAGCATATTCTGTCACATATACATTTCCAGCTCCAATTCCTAATTATATTAAATTCAGAGCATTCTGATAGCCTGAAGGTTTATGTATGTAGTACTCTCATATCAGCTTTAGTTTGCCACTAGCAGCAGAAGTGATTTAAGAGGTAGATCCTTAAATGCTTGATCTGGCCTATCTGCAACAAGAGTTTTGTCTGTGGGTTATTTTCTAAAGAAATTTTAGGACTTTGCTCACTACAGTCTACAAATGAACAGAAGAATTTGTTCCCCTAAGTAAAGTATGAAGAACACAGCTGCTGATGGTATCATGTAGTTCAGTGCAAGTCTGACTATGGGGAAATGTATTTACTCCATGTGGTCCCTCTGAATTCATAGTTGCTAACCAGGACTGAAGCATTTGAGACACAGCAACCCCCCAGCATATACATTTCGAGCATAATATGCAATTCCCAATCTGTTTCTAGTGGGAAAATGAATTCAGTGTGTGAATTTTTCTTGTTGTAAAACTGAGTCTGAATGTGTAAAAGCCTTATGAAAGCCTGGCTATGGGGTTAACTTGTGATTATTGTTGGTTCGGGTGCTAGATTTGTGCAGCAAAGTTTTCTTGGCTTGGTACAGGCGTGTCTGCAGAAATACAGTTTTTTCTTTATCTGTCCTCCTTCTCCTTCCTTCCTCCAGTGTTTTGGTCAATGATGAGATAGGTTTTTTGGTCTGTCCCAATGAAACCTGTGAGTTTCCAATCATTTCTCTGGGAAAATACTATTAGCTTTATAGGTCTTCTGGTTAATTCATCATGAGACGACATTTAACTTTCAGGCAGACATCAAATGCCAGGTTTCATTGATTGTGCTGTGCAAAAGTCTTACACATTAGTAATGTAAAAACTGAAAGAAGCATTTGGAGAAGGGTGAAGCCTGTATCTCATAATTCACAAATCATTTGACAGAATGATTGCTTCGATTATCTGATAATCTGATTTTCAAGGCTCTTCTCAGTAATCCAGTGACTTTGCATGATAGCAAAATATTAATGTTGTTTCATCAGTAAATTAGTTTCAGATGGATAACTGCCATCTGTGAAAGAGGTATGTCTCTGAGAAGAGCAATTCCTAGACAAAGGAACTTGAGGGTTAGGTGCTCACTGAGATTGAACCATTTCTTAGCTGCTTCTATCTATAGTCTTAGGCTGCAGCTCCGTGTCTCTATTTTGTTCCTGCTTGGTGAAAGGCAGAGAGGATGATTGCAGTTTTCATTCTTTCTTACTTTTTTTTCATGGTTACCTTACTTTGGAGGACTTGAAGACTTGTGCTTCATTAATCGTTAGCTGTTATCGACAGCCTCGCTGTCTTCTGAGGGTTTTGTGAAGAACAGCATGTTCTCATTGTATTGGTCAGGGATATGCAGTTAGTTTAAGTAGACTTTCAAGTAGAAGCCTTTAGGTTTCAGTTGATTTAGGATATAAGGACCCAGCTCTAAATCTGTTGTGAAAATGCTGAGGTTAATTTTGAACAGATAGCACAGATAGTAGCAAAACCAGTCTTGTTTCAACTGTGCTGCCTGTTGCATGTTTCCTTTGTACATTTAGATGTGTTACTGACAGAACTGATGATGAGCACTGCATATCCTATGCTGCTTATGTCTTTTTTGGAGAAAAATTACAGCAAAGCTTTATCAGTATTTTAAATCCATAAATCTCTCACTGGATGTTCAAGTCTACCTCCAATTCTATTTTAATTTTTAAATTGGAGAATAAAGAAGAATACCTTTACTTTTAAGCTCAGTTCGATTTTTGAATAATAGCAGTATTGTTAAAGTAATTGCAAACTACTGTATTGCAGGGTTTTGTTTACATATGTAGAGTAGCATGATTTCCATTCTGATTGTACCTGAAGGCTCTTATGTGCTATAACTCATTCTAAGGATGCTGTAAAAAAGATTTCATGCAGTCCTAGAGCTTTTCTTGCTTTCCTGGGTTACTAAAATTTGTGTAGGAGCAGCATCACTTGTACGCAGACTCAGTGATAAAGTGCTTGCAGGAGACAAATATTCAAGCCTTCTATAATGCATCTGGCAGGCAGTAAATGTGAAATTTACTGTCATGTAAATATAATCCAAACTCAAATGCTTGCAATAGTTAAACACATCCCTGTTTTCTCCCTTACCCCAAATAATGATGTTGACTTCAATACCATGGTGTTTTAATCGAGTGTGTCTTTCAGTTTTCCTTGTATGTGTAGTATATAATTGAGTCTTGCTTTCTAAGCACTGACTTTCAAGTGCTTGATCAAGAAATTTTATTATATTTGGAAGCAGATATCTGTTCTCCACTACCACCATGACTCTAGGATCTCAATAGCAGTAAATAGGGTATTGCTCATGAAACTGATCGTAACAGGGTTATTTCTAGTCCCCATGGTTGCTTCTTTTGTTCTGCAGATTTAAAATCCTTGGCTAAGCAAACTCCTGAGAATGTATCTTTTCAGCTTATTCCATTTAATTAGGTATCTGTTGTTTTAAGGTTTACTTAGGGACAGCAGTGATAGTGGGAGAAAAATCCCAAGTTTGAGGCTTACAGCTAGTTTAATCCTGTGGTAAAGTAGCTAGTTCTACACTGTCTCTAAGACTAGATGTAAGTGAAAATTTATATATAACCTATGTGACTCTTCATCACTCTTACTGTTGGAAGGGGGACTAAGTAGTTCCTTTTAAGCTTCCCATTTGTGTGCTTGGACTGCATTTTCTCTAGTTTTGTAATTTTAAATGACACAGAAGGCTAGCTAACTTCTCTATGTAATCAGTCCAGTTTGTGGGGAGAGTTGCTGCTTTGTATCTATAACAAATCAAACTTAGAGGCGTACTGCATGTTTGTTTGCAGGTGTATTTCTCTCTGACAGCTGTTCTCAAAGACCCTGAGATCTGCCATTAATTTTGAGCAATCAGAAAGGCATCCATCTAGTGAGCAGTAGGAATTATTGCTGCTCTTTGATGAGTTTTCATTATTAGCATTTCTCAAAGGCAAGGGTGTCTGAAATTTATGACATCAGTTGGGCTCACGAGACAGGGATGTTTCATAAATGCTGCTGGATGTCACTGAGATGAGCTTGTATGCAACAAGCAGATCTTTTTGGGAAGACCTGTGAAAGCTGCTGTGGTGAATTCTCCTTTCTCAACCTGTTTCTGTTGCTTAAATCAAATGGTACTGTGACTTCTTGGTGTGCTGTCAAATGTGGCGTGGTAGCAAATGTCGTATCATCAGGAATGCAGTAGAAATGGCGCCTGCTGTGTGGCCCACCTTGTTCTTTTGCAGAGACACTTCCATAACGTTGCTAGAAATCCCAGTGGAAGATAATGAATCAAATCCCAAATCATTTTTGAAAGAAAAATAAACCCTGCAGAGAGCACCAAAAAATTCCCTTTTTACCTTCTTTTTGAGAAGTGGGATTTGAGCCACACATTGATAAAGATTGATTCATGTGTTGAGCTTTGAAGACATGACCTTGCAAACGCTGCAGTTGTTGCCATTTCTTTAAAGAAATAACCAAGCACCATGACATGAAGCTACATGAAAAAAATTAATGTTTAGTTTGCAAAATCATGAGCTAAAAGTGTACAGAGTATGTGTTAAACTTGTCCATAGACTCTGTAAGTCAGCAATTGCCCTTGGCCTGGACCATGGTCTGCCATGCAATACTGGGTTTCTTTCCCCAGAGACTTTTATCCTGGGGCAAGAGATAGATGAGCAAGGAGGCAAAATCATGGCTGCAAGGACATGGTGTGTTCCAATTTTTTCATGCTATTTTCCAAATATATATAATTATTTTAATTTGAGTTTGTCTGTTTATATGTGAGATAATTACATACTTTGGGTTGGTGTGTGCAGTTTCTGCACCATCTCATTCTGCCTTTCTACAACCTACATAAAGAAGTTAATATATTTTCTTTGCTGTCTGGGCCAATTTTTGTTGCTCTTTCCTTGGTTGATAATCCTGAGCTATGCAGGTAGTGGTTTATATTTAGAAAGATGCCCTGGCTATATTAGTTTCCTGTTTTTCATAAGAGAGATCAAACTCCCAAGCCTGCAAAATTTTATAGAACTGTGAAAGGTTTGCATGAATTTGATATCTTCTATTGCTCATTTTTATAGTTATTCTGTATTTAAATGCTGTCGTACTTCTTATAATGAGCAAAACTATGAAGTAATATGTCAAATGTTATATTGACCGTCATTTATGGCTCCATTTTGGTATGTTATTATTCCGACTAGTCTCGAAACTACTTTCAGGAAAAGAAAGCCCCTTCTGTAATGCAAGGTAACTTCTTTGGCTGCAGTTAATTTGATTTTTCTCAATAAAAGGAGGCAGACTAAATAGAGGTAAAATAATGCAATAAAGTGTGGCCTCCACAACTCACCAAAGCTACAAAAATGCTTATTGAGTCTAGGTCAGCCTGCTTTTTAAAAGGAGAAACTTGGATATGGGAACTCTCAACCCTTTTTGATAATTGCAGATGGTTGCTTGATAGGCACATGAGCGCAGTTCAAAAACAGTGAGGCGCAGTTAGTGAAATGCGAAAGAGAAATCTTTGGTGTCCAGTGCTACTTGGTAATTCTGCATCATAAGAGTGAGGTTGACAGGAGGTGAATTTCTTTTTTGTGTTCCTATCCCTCTTCAGTGACAGAAAAAGTTGAAATGTTCTTTGAAGGAACAATTACGCCTGCCTGAGGAAGGTGACTGGCAAGCATGCCAGGAAGATATTAAAAGTTCTAAGGAGAGTTACCTGGGATTAGAGACAGGAGAGCTGTGAGACCTTGTGCATCATGAGAAGAACTGGTGAATATGGAGGAGATGACCCGTGGGGGTTAGTTGCAGCATCCAGACTTTGATGGGACTCACAATAGAGCTGCATATACTTATGGGAGGAGATGGAAGTGCTTGTGCTTTGTTGCATGTCTTCGTGCCAGTATTGCAGGGGAATGATGTAGGTGAGGTGCTTATTTATATATATGAGTGATGCTGCAGAGTGATAAGTAGGAAAAAGGCAAGCAACTGTAGTTGGTCTGAGTACAGTATGAAGCTGCACAATTGTTTGGCTGGCAGGTTAACCCTAGCAGAGTCTCCAGTACACTCTGGCCTCTATGGGTTGTGTTCCAGAGGGTATCAAGTAGACATCGCTCACTGGGCTGTCTGCACTAGGGGCCAGGCAAAAAAGCAACATGCAAACCAGGAGTTCCTCCTGCCATCCAGAAATGCAAATGTTAAATCAGTTCTGTGGGCAGGTAAAACTTTGATATAGAGCAAAAAAGATGGATAGTCGGAAGAAAAGAGCATTCTGATGTACGTGGGGCAAAACAGGTTCCTGTCTGAGAAAAGGTTGTGCTCTGAAGGGATGAGAAACCAAGTTGTAGTATAATTGTACTCAGGAGATACCAGAAAAGAAACCCCAAACAAAACAAACAGACAAACAAAAAAACCCCACAAACCCAAACCAAACCAAGTTCCCCCCAAACCAAAACTCCAGTGCATCACTCTGCAATATGATGTCTCTTGTATTTGTCAGAAGGGAGATACTTGCTGGCTGATTTATTTAGGATTTTTCAGAGTAGACTCCCTCAAGGAAAGAGGGAGATGCTCGTTCCTTTGTGTGTGTTTGCCTGACATTCAGGCACTGCAGGCTGTAGCAGCAAGGAGAGACAACACAGAAAGCTGGAAGCCTGCAGCTCTGATGAAGTCACAGAGACGCCAGGGATGAGCCTAGAGCAGATTTTCTGGTCTCAGAAACACTACAAAGACCTCGGGGACAGGGGCTGGAGCAGAGTCTACTCAAAGACAGTGAAGAACTGACTGTTAGCCTGTTACTGGGGACCTTCTGCAGGGGCGCTGTGTGTAGGAGGAAGGTCATGTACAGCCTTTTTCCAGTTCTGTTTCCAGGTCACTTGGGTTTTCTTTGGTTTAGGAGGTTAATTATCCTTGTTTGTTATAATAAACTGTGGCTTTTATTGCTGTGAAAATCTGTTCAGTCTTCTCCAGGGAAATAGAAGAGGAAAAGTAGATGCAAACTGAATATCCATGAAAGAATCCCCTGGATTAGTTGAAAATGGAAAATACTGTCTTTAATTTTTTTGTCCTCTGGGGGACACTTACCTATAGCATACACATCGGGGAAGCACTGGAGGGTTTACATAATAAAGGACTGTGTTGCTATTTTTTAAAGGAGAATAGGTTTGGAGTATTAGAATCATAGAATCATGGGATAGTTAGGGTTGGAAAGGACGTTAAGATCATCCAGTTCCAACGCCCCGCCCTGTCGGGGCAGGGACACCTTCCACTAAACCATGTCACCCAAGGCCCTGTCCAGCCTGCCCTTGAAAACCACCAGGGATGAAGCATTCACAACTTCTCTGGGCAGCCCATTCCAGTGCCTCACCACCCTTACAGTAAAGAACTTCTTCCTTATATCCAATCTAAACTTC